>CAAKMY010023469.1:0-24776 GCA_901111285.1 Corrigiola litoralis | reverse complement strand
GTGGGGTGCTTGTGGTAAGCTGCCAGCCAACGACCGCTGGGACGCAGCGCATCTTTCACTTCCCATGCATTTAATTCCTTTATTAATTTCATGGGATTTGCATTAACATGCTTGGTTGAGATGTAGGAATTTGCAATTTATGGGAATTGTGAATGACCAAGGGGGGAGTGGGTAAGCAAATTCCTACATTTTGTGGGAATTGGACCATTTTACTAAAATTTGGTCAACCAAACAACTTGCCATTTTTTCAATTCATGGGAATTCTCAATTTCTACATGAATTGATGTCAATCAAACAACCACTTATAAGTTACTAAGAAGAAGATGCGGTTACGGAACCCCTCTGGTTTTTTTTTTTTGGACAAATTTAGAGATATTCTTATTCATCCAAAATGGGAATAACCAAGCTTATACAAAATGGCAATAAAGCTATAAACTGAAAAAACAATCTAATTATACATCAGATGCTCAACTACTCCAAAAGACACTCAACAATTGAGGCTTCGGTTGCAGGATTAGCCTTGCTTAGAAGCCTAACACTGACTACAAGCTTAATAGTAGACACAATTCTACTAATGTCTGAACTGTGCTCTTGGAAAACTCTCGCATTTCTTTCACTCCACAAACAGTAAATTGTGGCAAGAAAAGCACACCTGACCATCCTTTGCTTCCAACCCTGCCCCTTGACATTATGCTTAAACCATTGCAGCTCATTCCTCAAAGGATAAACAACCCTGGTGTAGCCAAGCCATAAGAGCACAGTCTGCCAAACCTCCATAGAGAAAGGACAATTGAAGAGGAGATGTTTCACACTTTCAGCATTTCCTTTGCAAAGAAAGCACCTATTAACTAAGCAAATACCTCCCTAGTTAGGCACCCAAAGTGGAATATCGTCTTATTTTGAGGTACCCAAATTGACAATATTCAAATTTCGGGCACCTAAAGTGGCATTTCGCCAAAGTACAGGCATTCCAAACGGAAATTTTTCTTTTTATATTGTGTTAGATTTTTATTTCTTGGATATCAAAGAATTTGTTGCTCTCACATTTCGAGAATAATCTTTAACTTTCAAATGTTTCTTAATATAAAGCTTGAGAATTAAACAAAATTAGTTTAATTTATTACCTCTTCATGCAAATCAAATGATATAACTTTCATATTTCTAACGAAACATTTGAAGTACTTTAAATTAATGGTCAAAGGCTCTCCTCGAAATTTAAAAACGACATATGTTTTATAACGCTAGTTTTTGACTCGTGTGATGTATGGTCATGTTATTTTTCTTTTTTATAGATTTTCCTATTTGTTGGTTACTTTGTTTATTTCTTCTTTTTCATTTTGGCTATATATGTTGTTAATATCACTATTTCTTTTTGATTTTGTCCAGTTTTAAAAAGAGTACATTTGATTTATCAAGTCTATCATACAATGGTGTATGTTTAACCCTATCATTTGCTTGGTTATGTTGCGTATTGCCTTAAGAGTATGCCATGGTAATAAATGTCTCAATTTAGTAATTGACCACACTTGTATATGTCATTGTCCTTTTTTTTTAGAATTTCTCATGTTCTTTAATGTTGCTTCTTCAGGCACCGTATTGTTGTATATTTCATGTAGTTGATTTATTTTGACGGTGCATATTGTAGTTCCACGAAATTGGGGTGTGTCTTTGGTGTCTTGTTGTGTCCGCATCTGTAATAGTGATCTATGAAAATTATTTCTAAGTGTTGCTCGTTAGTGCTTTTGAGTTTGTCGTGAGCTTTAGATAATTCTCTAGTGTACTTTTTTGGTACTTATTATTTCGTTTAATACTTTTTATTTTTTATTGAAGGAAAATATAAGAACAAAGTCAATGAGTTGGACAAACATGGTTGTGACAAATCTCAAGACGAACTTTTCTATGATGTCGTTGGTGGACATGGGAAATGAGGTGTCTATGGATTAGATGAGTGTGCGAGTCTCTATTTCAAAAAGACCGGGAGCCACAAAAACCAATCTACCTCTTCATACACATCATCAGTGATATCTCAAATGCAAAAGACGGTAGAGTATTTCAAAGAAAAGGCAATAGAAGCGGAGAAATAGGCCAAACAAAGTCGTCAAAAGGCGAAAAAAGCGGAGAAAAAGGCCGCAAAAAGTCGTTAGTTTTTCGAAACTCAACTAACACAAAATATGATTGACATGGAAAAGCGATTGATTGAACGATTCAGAGGCCGTTGTCATGATTCATTTTCTCTTAATCCTCGCTATCCTCATGATCCCTCAAATGGCGGTGGAGGATCTCCACTTGCTAGTTAGTTTAATTTATTGAACAAAAGTTGTTTATGTTTGAAAGTCCAATGTGTTTTATTGCATTCTATGACTTTATTCCAAAATGCACATTTTAGTTGCTTGACGGTTTGGTGGTAAAGAAAACTTTTATGAGACAATCAATTGACGTTACTTTGCATTATTATAAGACCCGAACTAATGTATCCTTATTTTAATATATGATGACATCAAGCTATAATTTCTTTTGATTGCAAATATGATTGAATTTGTATTTTTTTGAGATAGTAAAGAAATTGCGACTATTATGTTGCGACCATTCTCTCTAGTCGCTACTTTGCGACCACAAATGCAATTGTGAGATCAAACATAATAGCTGATTGCGTCCCAAAAAAATTAGGGCAACCAATTTTATAGTCGGAAATTTACGACCGCCACAAAAATGGTCGCAAAACTTGTGACCACAAAATGGTTGCAAATTCGAAAGAAATTAAAATTACTTAATTTGGTTACAAAAGTGATTTGCGACCAAGATTTAAATTAGCCGCAAATATCAAAAGTACAACCAATTTTAGCGACTGAAACGTTGCTACCATTAACAGTCGCAACACATGTATTTGCAGCCAAAAACCATTTGCGACCAACTTTGGCGGTCGCAAAAGAGCCTTTTTCTAGTCTTTGGTCGTTTTACAAGTATTCCAACATGTACTTTATTGTTGTTATATTTTTTTGTGTGTCTTTCCATGTTTTGTGTCCTCATTCTTAGTCCACCTCGACACGTAGTTGGTCGATTATTATGGCCAAGAAGGCAGAGCTATGCAAAGGGTATCATATTTAATCATTTGGTGGGATAAAGGTAACTCATATGGTTGATATATAGTAGTATATCTTTTGGAATTGTCATTAAATAGTTGAAATATAAATAAAGGTTTTGAGAATGTTATATATATTTTTGCTACCCCCAATTAATCTATGCTATATATTTACTACATCCTAAATCGATCTACTTTATCGTAATCTTCATTGTCAACATGATGGTATTTCTTTTACAAAAATTGTCAACATAAAATCACGATAACATAAATATGGTGGTTAAATGAGACTTAGATTTCCCCCCTCGTACATTTTGCAGTTGATAGCGTTTTAGCACATTAACGTACCTATTTAGTTTTATAAAAAGGTTAAGATAACATAGAATCACATATGGTCATAATAAACAAGTATATATTTGTACTAACAAAAAGAGAATAATAAATCAAACATATATAAAATATATATAGCTCATTTTAATGGTGATTTAAAAGAAACTTTAATGAAAAGAAAGAAACTTCATTTTTGTGGACATGTGGGGCCTTTCTTCTCAACGTTAGTATTTTCGTTTTAGTTATGTTGTAGTCTTCCTTCTTTTTCCTTCAGTACTCTCCAGAAGTCCCAAGGGAAATAGACTTGGGCAAAAATAAAATATTTTCTTAAGATAATAATGCCAAAAAGTGTCATGTGTACCTGATGGGATGGTTATGGCCTTCAACGGCCGCAAACCCGAAACCACTTTGAGCAGTATGGTAGTTGGTCTTTGTAAGCTCAATATGATACTCATGTAAGTTATTTAATTTTGCCCTAACTCGTCTCTTAATTCATGTAGTCTTGTTCCTATTTCGTTCTTTTGTGGCTCTGTATTCGTGGTCGATTATGTTTTTTTAGCTGTAGTGTTGTTTAATTCATGCAATCTTAATTTATGCAATCTTAACTCTGTGTAATTGAGTTTGTTATTGGTGATTTCCCTTAATTAATTTTCAAATCTATGTTTTGACTGGAAAAGGTGAGATTATCAAATTAAATTTCAGATTCATTGTGCTCTAATCCTGGCAAGACACTTGTTCCATGTTGATCTTGTTTAGTTTTGACACTTCTCAAATCCGTAATTGTTTGATAGTTATTATAAGAGCACACCCAACTATTGAGGTTATTATCACGCTACTAAATGATGGGAAACTTTGCAGATATGTGAATCCCTTAAATGTCTCATTGTTCATTAATTCATCCAAATAAAGAAGTAAAGTTTTTGCAACCAGTCAACGGGAAGGTACGCAATATGATGTTGGGATCATACTGAAAAGTTATGGAAGAGATAGTTCCCAAAATTGTGGTACAAATTGTCACAGATAATGCCGGAAACTTCAACGGAGCGGGCAAGATAGTTGAAGACAGGTACCCAAACATCTTCTGGACTCCTTGTGTTGTTCATTGTCTGAACTTGGCTTTGAGATCGATGTGCGATGCTTCTAAATGTTCAACCTAGTACAACGAGTGCAATTAGATGCAAGGATTGATAGCCGATGTGAAGGAGATTAGATCGTTCATTGCTGATCATTCAATGCCTCTAGCATTTTTCAGAATATATTCCAAGCTCAGGACTTTGAAAGTGGCTGGAACAAGATTTGCTTCTCATGTAATCATGGCACGACGACTACAACGCTTGAAGACAACCCTCGAACGGTTGTGCAAGACCTAGAATGGAAGAATTCAAGTCAATTGTCGATATGATTCGTGTTGCGGATAAAGACGCCTCTATGATATGTGGGATTCGCAAAGATAAAACTTGTGGTTTATGGTCATGAAATAAAAGACTTAAAGGATGAGTCGCCCTTCCTTGATGCTTTTCAGGATGTATTGATATCTAGGTGGAATAAGAGCAATACCCATTTTCACTGTTTGGCGCATTCTTTAGCTCCTATTTATTACATTTAAACCTGGTTGCAAGGTAGTGTTGATGGAGTCAGACGTTTGACACCTTGGGAAGACAAGGAGGTTTCAACTCAGAGAGGTGTGTGCTTGGACTGCATATTTCGTGATGATACTGCAAAAAAAAGGTTACCTAGAGTTTGGGCTTTTGCAAGTGATTAGATAACTTCGGTAAGCCCCATGTTATTGCGGCTAAGAAGATCGAAGAACCACTTGGTTGGTGGACAAACTATGGTGCTTAAACTCTACTTCTACAAAACTTGGCTTTCAAGATTTTGTCACAACATGTTTCCTCCTCTTGTTGTGAGAGAAACTGGAGCACATTTTCTTTCTTCCATACAATCAAAATAAACAAGCTATTGTCAAGCAGGTTGGAGAACCTGGTTTTCATCCACACTAATCTTCGACTGCTAGCGAGGAAGGATCAAAACTACATTAATGGACCTTCAAAGTAAATTTATCGAAAAAATCTTAGACTCATCTCGGAAATCCATAATAATATACAAAAATATGTTTTTAAGTAACATAGCATAAATTTTAAGTCATATTTTTATTAGAATATTTAAAGTAAAACCCGAAAAGATATTAGTTTATTCAAAACTGATAAACCTTTTAATTTAAAATATGAGGAATAGATAAGTAAATGAAGAGTAAATATTTATTTAAAATACGAGTAATCCTGAAACATGAGACACATAATATTACTAAAATATTGGGGTATCACACAAACGCTAGTCATTTGGATTTCCGGACACCAATTAAGGAGGAAGATGAAGACAAAGATAAACAAAGAAGACAAAGATGAAGGCAGAAAATTATTTAAGGTCAATTATTTGGTTTCCCTCTTATTATATCATTTCACACTACATTTATTATGTTGATGTTGGTTTATTCAACATGTTTGTAAGAAAAGGCGGAAGGCGGAAGGGACATTGATGGAATCACTGAGAACAAATTTTGAGAGGGAGAAGGCGAAATGAGCATTCAGGGAGTTGCCAATAACAAATATTGAGAAGGAGATGGAGAAAAGGGGCATTGATTGAGTCGAGAAGAACAAGTATTTATGTGATGAAGGAGAAGATGAAAGCGGCATTGATGGAGTCCTTGAAATACGTCCATTGTGAAGTAGTGAAAGAATTGAATTCTAGGAAGGCACAATTCTTACAAATATAACATGTATTGAGCCTTTATTTTGGATTGTTGTAGTGCTTTGCTCAATATCTGGTGTGTAAGGATGATAATTTTTAATCATTAACGTAGTGTTCTTACATTGACACAATGCTCACAAATGTAACATGTTTTTGGTTGCTTGATATTATTTGTAGATATTCGATTCATTAGCTTTATTTTTCTATTTTGTTATTTTATTTCCATATTATTCTGAACACCCCCATTCTTGTACTCATGTAATTACATACTATATTCAGAGTAAATAATAGCTAGTTAGGAATTGACTCTATTTCATGTATAAACCTTGTATATTTAGCCTCCATGTGGGATCGACACATATGCTACTTGTTAATACGTAATATACTATAAAGGAATAAAAGTTTTTAATTTGTATACGGTGAACGACACACATCAATATATGCACATATTATGCATAGTTCGAGTTCAGTATTCAAATATTTGTCTAAGAAATACCATTGAATAGATGAGACACGTAAGTGGAGTAAAAATGTAATCTAGTTTTTTAATAGTCATGACATGCCAAAAGAATTGTTCAAGTCTAGATCAACTAAGATTCCCTTGTGATTAACTACTGTTGGGTTTGCATCTATGTATATTACATTAAAGATAATGCTTGATGTGAGGGATTCATTAGCTATTATAATTGTTATAAGGGCATGGAAAACCTGGTTGTCAAAGCAAGATTTTCAAACCAAACAATTGGGTAATATGGTTGTTGACACAATTAAAGAGGAGTGTTTAAGAATTCAAACATTGTCATGATTACCAAAAAAAATTGACATGTGCTGAAATTTTGTGATAGTGATGGGCCTAAAATGGGTGAAATATATGAACGAATGGATAATATGCTTGGAGAACTTTAAAAAAAGTGATGACACGAGTTCATAAAGATGTTTTTCTAACAATGAATAATATTATTGTTGCTAGGTAGGACAAGCTGAATATTCCTTTACATTTATTAGCTTATGCTCGTCCCCCTCAATTTTATGATGTTGACTATCTTGAGACTCCTGCTCCTGGTGGGTTCACTAGGATAACTTCAAACATAGACGACGAGTTGCTGACTAAATACTTTGAGGAAATTAAAAAAATAGGCAAAGATGAAGCTTAACGAAAGTTGTTTCGTAATGTGTTTGTTGATTTCAAATTAAGAAAGACATATATTACTTGTCTAAAGTCAAAGTTGATGCTGTCACTAGAGACACAATAGATTGGTGGAACCTATATGATACACAAGCCCCTGAACTTGCTAAAGTTGCTAAGAAAATCTATTTTCAATCAATTAGTAGTTCTTCGGTCGAGAGAACTTGGAGTACTTATGGCTTCGCCCACAACTTGAAGAGGAATATTTTGACTGATCTTAGAGATGAAAAGCTAGTGTATATCCACTACAACCTTCGACTATAACTCACTTTACTAAGGAGTACAATACTGGACCATACCGAAAGTGACAAATTGAACTTGACGATTTAAACTTAGAATAGTCTCCTTTTGAGCTTGAAGACTTGCAATGGCGGGTACTTGAATTCAAATTGGAATATCAGGTACTAACCCTGAGGTTTTCCAAAATTCCAGGATTTACTAAATCTTAGAATCATTTTCCAATAGGTGTCCTAAACGTTTGGAATTAGTGCACTCTCTGACCAAATTAACCACTTGTAAATTTTGTTGTTAAAACATTTTTCTTCCATCCCTTCTCGTAATATCTCACCACTTCATCTAGAATATATTTGAAAACTATCTCAAATTTGTGTCCTTGACAATGATTGCATGAGGGTCTGATGTTGAAGCCCGTGGAAAAATAGTTTACTCGAGTTAAAGTAATTAAGGAGACAATGACGAAGAAACATGGCTTATTTAAGCTCATTAAGATACATAATATATGTAATGCATTATTTTCTTTAGCATGAAATTGATAATATTTTTGAATAAATTAATTGCCAATAAACAACAACGATATATATGATATCAAAATTGCTTGGAACAATGACTTGAAGACATAATTTTTACATGCATAAAATTGTACAACACCAATTTCGAGCCATATATGGAAACAAAATGCATCACGATGTTGATTCCGTTCACAAAGATAGCTTCTTTTTTTGCCTTAGATAGTCTCATATTGGTAGTTAAGGACAATGCTTCATTATTTTATTATAAAAGTTGAAAAACTTCAAAATGTTTACGAAAGTTAGGAAAAAATTACATTTGAAAACATATATTAGTTTCTCAATAAAAACAATCACAAAACGGTGGAATAAGTACTCCATTAAATAGCAAGAATAATGTATTGTGTTTTAAAACAAAGGGGGTGGATGGTTTCATTAGTTCATGGCTAATTTTTTTTACAATTAATATCAAGATACAATGGAAAAAAATTAACAAAATCAAACAAAAATCTTCTCCAAAAGAACTGAAGATCTTTTGTGTAAGATTTAACAATTCTACATACCCTTTATTTGATTGGTATTTCAATAAACACCTTCCTAGAGAGAGCCTTTTAACCCAATGAAGAAGAAGATACTGATGTGACTTTGGCAATTGTTGACGAAGAATTTATAATCATTGCAAATCTGATTTGTTAAACGAACCATCACAAGACCCCATAGAACAATTACTTCTTAAACAAATTTCACAAAGTAGGGACTTGCTACTCTTATCAAGAAATAATACTGGAAACTATTACAATAAGAAAGATTAACTTTATTGATTAAATGTTTACTAATAATCATAATTAAAAATAGTATAAAAATTGGGGCTTACCATCAACAAAATAGTTGATGGCAAACTCTATATTTGAAAATAAAGACTATGGTTATGAAGGAGTTTAAGAGAGGAAAAAGATGTGAAGGAAATTATGTATTGTGTATAAACCAATGCATTCCAAGTGAAATTTCTCTTACTTTATTAATTGTCAACAAATTACAATCACGAGGCACCTTCTTCATAGAAAAATCACACCAACAACAATTACACAACACAACAATCATATACCATCTTAGTTCAATATTTCAAAATGGGAAAACTCTATGTTAAATCAAACTCTACTATTTTTATCATCATTGACATATATATGTAAACAAGAAAACCATGATTTACTTTTACATTTCTTGTACTAATAATGTCTTTTCACCGAAAAAATGCTAATAATGCCAAAAGACAAAAAAAATGAGTCTTTTATTTTTGCATTATCATGATGATGAAAACTCTATTCTAAATCAAACTCTACTATTTTTATCATCATATACAATTACAAACATACATTTGTAAAGAAGAAAGCCATGCTATACTTTTTCCATACATTTCTAATAATAATGCCAAAAGACAAAAAAAAAATGAGTAGTACTATATTTTTGCATTATCATGATGACGAAAGGCCCAAAGCCTCTCTTACTTAATCCCCTCACCTTATCTCTTTTTTTTTATCTTCATTTCTTCACCCTTTCTTCTTCAAAAAAAAGCACCATAAACCCTAAAAAAACCCCATTTAATTCCCAAAGTTCCTTCAATCAATTTTGATTGAGGGGGCAATAATTTCACACACTTGAAGTTTAAGCAGAAGGTATGGACGCAATTCTTGCTCGCCAATCCTCAGGTATGATTAGAGCTCGCCCTTCTCATGATGATGATGATGATTTTGATGAACACCCACTTTTTGAAACCAGTAATTCTGATGAAAATTTGGTTAGTATGGGTGAAAAGAGTAAGAATTTGAGTGTTAGTGATAATAGTAATGATAGTATTGATAGTAACAGTAGTAATGATATTAGTACTGAGAGTAGTGTTGAGAGAAATGGTGGTTTGGTGAGTGGTGAGGAGGAGATTGGGAAAACTGGGATTGACCCAGGTGAGGAAAGGGTGGAAAAAATGGTGGGTAGTGCTCAGAATGAGGTTTCTGGAAATGGGTCTGTGGTGGGTTTCGGCGTGAGGGCGGGTGTGCCGGTGGCGAAGGTGTCGCATGAGGGGGATGATGATGATGATGATGATGATGATGATGATGAAAATGAGGTTGGTAGTGTTGAGGAGGATGGTGAGGATGAGGTGGAGAGGTCTTATGCTAGTGTTGTTGAGGGGGGTATTCCAAAGGTTAGGGTTTTAAGTGAGGAGGATGAAGAGGAGGAGTGGGGGGAGTCGGTGGAGGGGCCGGATATTGAGACGGCGGGAGGTGGTGAGGGTGTGGAGGAGGAGAAGAGAGTGGAGGGTTCGGAGGTGGGGAGTGGTAGGGTTGAGGAGAATGCTGTTTTGAATTCTGGTGTTGTTGATTCTCGCGGTGTGGAGCTTGTTGAGGAGGGGGATTCTGTTGTAGATTCGATTGATGTAGATGTTGTTGAAGCTGTGAGGTCGGGGATGGCTGTTGTTGGGGTTGATGGAAAGCAGGAGAGTGGAGTTGGAGTGGGGGAGGAGAGTGTTGTTGAAGAAGAATTTGTGGAGGCGAATTCTACGACTTTTGAAGGTGAGGGGGTGAAGTCCACTGATGAGGGCGGTTCTGTTGAGAATTCTGCTAATGTTGATGCTGTGGAGTCCGATGCTAATGTAATGGAAAGGAAGGATGCCGAGGTTGAAGTAGGAAATGAGGAGACCTCTGCTGTGGAAGAATCTGCACCAGCAGATTCTGTGGCTGCTGAAACCGTTGGGGTGAAGTACACTAATGAGGGGGACGCCATTGTGGATTCCATTAATGTTGATGCTGTTGAAGCTGTTAGGTCTGGAGCTGCTGTTGTTGGAGAGGTTGGGGAAACAAAAGGCTCAGGAGTAGAGCTGGAAAGCTCTGTTGTTGAAAATGCCGCTCCTGTGGTGGAAGATTCTGTTGCTGAAGAATCTGCTCCACAGGATGCTAAGGCCACTGATACTGAGGGAATGAATATTTCTGGCCAAAGTGACTCAGTTGTAGATGGGATACATCTTGATGTTGTTGAGGCTATAAGGTCCGGGGCAGCTCTTGTTGGGGACTCCAAAGTAGAGGACTTGGAAACAGAAGTGAAGGAAAGAGGAGCTTCTGTTGGTGAAAATGTGACACTGGCGAATGATTTTGCTCCGCTGGTTGCTACAAATTCATCTGAGGTGAGTTTTGATTGTAATAGTCATGTTAGTTCTCTTGTCATTGACAAATTTGAATTTGCTGAGCCTTTTTTGTCTATGCAGATTCTTGATGTCTCTGGCAAACAGCTTCTAGAGTCTCAAGTCAATGAAGCAGAAGCACCCCAATCTGTAGAGAGTGCGGAGCCACTGAGCACTGAGGATAAACCGTTTATCTCCAAACAGCATGAGCCTGCAGGTGAACTGCAATCTGTTTCTGGTGGTGAGATTGAAAATGCTCAGCCAGAGCCAGAAGCTCATTCTGCTGTGGTGGAGGGAGAATCAAAAAGTGATCGTTCATATGCCAGTGTTTTGGTCAATGGGTTGGATGATGCTGCCTCTGATGAAAACCATCAGCATGAAACACTAGAGAAAACCAAAGTTCCTACTCCAGAAACTGGAGTAGAAACGGAGGACCAAAAACCTATACCACTGGAGGAAGGTGGTGATGATGGCTCAGGCTCTGATGGGGAGGATCTTACATTATTTGGAAGTGAAAGCGCTTCCAGAAATATTATTGAGGAGTTTGAATCTCGTGATCGTTCGGATATGATTGATGGCCAGGTTGTCACAGATTCGGAGGAAGAAGGGGATTCCGATGAGGAAGGAGATGGGAAGGAGCTCTTTGATTCTGCTGCATTAGCTGCTCTTTTGAAAGCTGCAAGTACTGCAAGTGCAGGCTCAGATCCTGGCCACTTTACTATAACATCTCAAGATGGATCTCGTCTTTTCTCTGTAGAGCGTCCAGCTGGTTTGGGACCGTCACTCCGGTCTGTGAGACCTGCATCAGGGACAAACAATTCCAGTTTCTTTACTCCCTCGAACTTTGCTCCTCCATCAGAGGAGGACTTAAGTGACGAGGAGAAAAAGAAGCTGGAGAATATACAGCAGTTGAAGGTGAAGTTCTTGAGGCTAGTTCAAAGGGTTGGCTTTACAGCAGAACACTCCTTAGCAGCTCAAATTCTGTATAAACTGACAGTTTTCTCAGGTAGACCAACAAGTCCAGCCTTTAGTCTTGATAATGCTAAACAGACAGCTGCTGAGCTTGAGGCTGAGGGCAAAGACGATTTGAACTTTGCCTTGAACATCCTGGTTCTGGGAAAAACTGGTGTTGGCAAAAGTGCCACCATCAATTCTATATTTGGTGAGGAGAAGGTCAAAATTAATGCCTTTGAGCCAGAAACCAGTTCTGTGAATGAGATTTGTGGAGTTGTGGATGGAGTCAAGATCAGAGTCATTGATGCACCTGGTCTTAAAGCTTCTGCAATGGAGCAAGGTTTCAACCGCAAAATCTTGGCCTCTGTCAAGAATTTCACGAAGAAACACCCTCCTGATGTCGTGTTCTATGTGGATCGTCTGGACTCGCAGACAAGAGACCTGAATGATCTACCAGTGTTGAGGACAATCACTAGCTCACTTGGTTCTTCAATATGGCGAAATGCTATTATCACTCTCACTCATGCATCTTCTGCACCTCCAGATGGACCATCTGGCACTCCATTGAGTTATGAGGTGTTTGTGTCACAGCGTGGCCATATTGTGCAGCAGTCTATTGGTCAAGCCCTTGGTGATATGCGTTTGATGAATCTAAACATGATGAACCCTGTTACTCTTGTGGAGAACCATCCTGCATGTCGGAAGAACCGAGAAGGGCAGAGGGTGCTTCCTAATGGCCAAGCCTGGAAGCCACAGTTATTGTTGCTGTGCTACTCTGTAAAAATCTTGTCTGAAGCAACTGCGACTTCAAAACCTCAAGATCCTTTTGATACTAGGAAGCTCTTTGGTTTCCGCACCCGTGCCCCGCCACTCCAGTATTTCTTATCTTCATTATTGCAACCTCGTGCGCACCCTAAACTTTCAGCTGATCAAGGGGGCGACAGTGTTGATTCTGATATTGACTTGGACGACTTGTCAGATTCTGATCAAGAAGAAGAGGAGGATGAATATGATCAGCTCCCACCATTTAAGCCCTTGAGGAAAGCGCAGATGGCTAAGCTTAGCCGAGAACAGAGGAAGGCATATTTTGAAGAGTATGATTACCGGGTAAAGCTACTTCAGAGGAAGCAGTGGAGGGAGGAGCTCAAGAGAATAAGGGAGATGAAGAAAAACGGGAAGAGCGGCATGGACGACTATGGTGAGATGGCAGAAGATTATGATGGTGAGAATGGAGCCCCAGCTGCTGTACCGGTGCCATTGCCTGACATGGTCTTGCCCCCATCTTTTGATAGTGATAATCCTGCTTATCGATATCGATTCCTGGAGCCAACTTCACAGTTCTTGGCTAGGCCAGTACTGGACAGCCATGGTTGGGACCATGATTGTGGGTATGATGGTGTCAATGTAGAGCAGAATCTGGGCATTGCGGGATGCTTCCCTGCAGCACTTGCAGTGCAGGTGACAAAAGATAAGAAAGACCTCAATGTCCATTTGGATTCTGCAGTTTCGGCCAAGCATGGAGAGAGTGGTTCTAGCTTAGTTGGCTTTGACGTTCAAACTCTTGGTAAGCAATATGCTTATGTCATTAGAGGAGAAAGCAAATTTAAGAACTTGAAGAAGAACAAGACATCTGCGGGAGTAAGTGTCACATTTTTAGGCGAGAATGTGGCAACTGGAGTAAAAGTTGAAGACCAGATTATTTTGAACAAGAGGCTCGTTTTGGTGGGAAGCACTGGAACTGTTCGTTCTCAGAAAGATGCTGCATATGGAGCTAATTTGGAAGTACGTCTGAGAGAAGCTGATTACCCAATTGGGCAGGAGCAGTCCTCGCTTACTCTATCTTTAATGAAATGGAGAGGGGACTTGGGAGTTGGAGCCAACCTTCAGTCCCAGGTTTCTTTAGGGCGGAATTCAAAAATGGCTGTTCGTGTTTCATTGAACAACAAGATGAGTGGTCAAGTTACAGTGAGGACAAGCAGCTCTGATCATCTTTCGCTTGCTCTTGCCGGTCTCATGCCGATTGCTGTTGCTATTTATAAAAGACTCAGGCCTGGTGTCGTCAGTGACAACTACTCTATTTACTAGTTAATTCCATTTTGGTCTTTGTTATTTGCTTTTGGCGTTATTAAATTATGATGATGGATGGTTTATTTTGTTTATTGAGCCACCTCTTTTCATTTTCAATAAGGCTGTGTCATTGTTATAAGCATTTCAGCTCTTTCTTTTGGGGTAGTATTTCTGTAGTCTGCGGGCGAATATTGTAAGTCAAATGAGTATGAAAGTATCTTTTGTTGTTCCATCAATAGCATTCATATATTTCTCGAGGTTTTGTAATTCTGGTGTCATAAATATCATGAGCGTTGCTTCTTGGAACTTATTTTGTCAAAGTATGCTATTCTCTGTTTAAACGGTTTATTTTGTTTATTGAGCCACCTCTTTTCATTTTCAATAAGGCTGTGTCATTGTTATAAGCATTTCAGCTCTTTCTTTTGGGGTAGTATTTCTGTAGTCTGCGGGCGAATATTGGAAGTCAAATGAGTATGAAAGTATCTTTTGTTGTTCCATCAATAGCATTCATATATTTCTCGAGGTTTTGTAATTCTGGTGTCATAAATATCATGAGCGTTGCTTCTTGGAACTTATTTTGTCAAAGTATGCTATTCTCTGTTTAAACGGTTTTATACAATGATTGAGGCATTGAGCAACACGAAACAGATGCTTAGATTTAGAAGTCAAAACACTCATGACAGAGTACAATATATATCTGACTCGAACTATAACTGTCTAACTGATGATCAATGTCCCCCTTTAATGCTTCCAAATTCCATAGAAAAAAGCAGACAGATTGCAGACTAAAAAACCTTCATTAGTAGGCCATTGCCGGTCCTTCCTCGGAAACACTAGTATTAGGCTCATACACACTCTCATTGCCATTCTCAAACCCATTTTCACTTGCGTTGGAAAATACTTCAGCAATTCTCTCAACAGGGATTGATGGTAAGTAACCAGCCACTGCATACCCTCTCTCCGATGTCAGATCCACGGCCTGGTTATACCTCTCAGCCCAGAATGCGGCGGCTGGGACCATCATCTGTGTCACTTGTGCGAGAAAAGGAAGCTGGTTGCACAACCGCCAAGCCCAAACTGCATACTCCTCTGCCACTGGCTCGTACTTGTAAACCAATTCTCTAGCCACTGGCCTGCACTTTATATAGGTATCCTTAGCCACATTAGCAGCTGCATCCAGTAAGCCAGTACTGTGAATCTCCACAGCAAGCTCACGCAGCACCTCTGGAGCCTTCTCTGCCACATGCCTCAGCAATACTGGCAGTGGATCATGTTGCCAATCTACCTCATGGACTGATTCATCCACCTGCACGTTGACTGTTCTCTTAAAAAGATACTACTGCCATTCAAGGAACGTCTTCAAGTATATCTGTTCTAGTTGGTTTATTGATAGGCTCAGAGAGCAATACACGAAATGATATTGTTCGACCGGTGTCTAATAACTCCCTAAACTTTTTGGCATGGCAAGCATATACTTCAATCTCCTAAAGCCATCGTGATTAGCTAACATTCTCAACAATTGTTTTACAGCATTATTTCTGAGTTAGCTTGTTTTTGTGATTTATTAGAAGTTAGCCAAATTTTTAAGTATGGACACTTTCACTGACCTTGCGGTCAAGGAGTTCAAGAAGCTGGTAGGGAACATGGTGAAACTTGTCACAAACTGGTCCAAGAACAGTCCTCAGTACTCCCTCGACGCTCTCAAACCGCGGTTTGAGCAGACCAGCGTTCTCCTTGGCCATCTCATACAGGCCTTCCAGCAAAAGCACGATGCTCTCCACCGTTTTCTGGACGAAATCTAGGTGCTTCAGCTGCTTCTCTTCATTTTCATACACCTATAAAACAGACAAAGTTACGTTGTATAACTCCTAGTTGATGCAAAATGAGCTAAAAAGAAGCACTCGGTAGAAAAAAAAATGATATCGATTACTCACAGTGAGTGCGTTATTAGTCTGATTTGCGTCAGATAATTCCATGGTAAGTGGTATCAATTTGTTTACAGTTTACCTAAAGGCTTCTGCCCTTTAAAAGTGTGAAGATATCTCACCTTGCCAATAGTGTTGATCTTTGCTTCAGGATTTGGTGGTTATCTCGTGAGACTGAAGGATGGGCCTACAGAAAAATTCACGAACCACCGAAGTAAACATGTATTAAAATGAATTTTGTTTAAGATGTGCAGCCTTCTTGAGGCAACGTGGCGTGGTATGAGAGTTTAGAGTGGTTACATTGCACATCCTGCTAGTTCTTACACAGTCTGCAGGCTTATGGATAATCTTAAATATTATCATCTTTGTAAATGCGAACGTTTGTTTATTGATAAAAAATGAATGTAATTAATCTCAATTATGATACTCCTTCCGATAGTTTACAATTTACATTTGATTTGAATATGCGAAAGGAGTTCAAATCAAACGTAAACTATCTAATGAGATAGAGGGAATATGTCGAATAAAGCTTATCCTATACTGTATATTTAGAACATAATCTCGAATATCAACATCGCTAATAATTTCGTGTTCTTTTTGATTTATGATCCTTTAACATGTTATATGCTGATTTCTGATTTCGTGTTCTTTTTCAAAAAAAAAAAAAAAATCGATTTATTTCACCCAACAAGCTCCTTTCACTTTTTTCAACATTTAACAAATTATCGTTGACCATTGTGTTTAACCGCCATTCTTAGCCATTGATCACCACTTATCTCATCGTCTCCGCCACCCTAACTCCCTAAGCACCATAAAGAATCACCTTGAGCCATGGCTTGGTTCTCTTTTTGTAAACGAAGATTTTTACGGAGTACCTAGTAATTCTATGAAAACAATTCAAAGTATTAACGCCATGTTGTCTTCACTAAAAATTGACAAACTGAACTGTACTGAACTGCTAAGTATACATAAAAAGATAAAAATAAAAAATAAAAACAAAATCACTTTCATACTGTTCTAGTACTTCTCAGCCACTTGTTTCCAATGGCTGTCCACTCACCACCTTCCTTCGCAAAGCACAATTCTGTTTGTTCTTCTCTATGGACTTAAAAGTCGAAGGGCTTTTACTTCCTACGCTTAAAAATTTGAAGATGGCACCGCAAGTTTTAACATCTCCTCTTCTTATCAATGCTATTGTACCACCATATTCGTACTTATCACCTCACCATCAAAACTTAACGTGCCCCCGTAACAACTTTATTTACCAGAGATCACGTAATAGTAAAAATACCTTCTGCTGTCTGTCAAAGTCCAATACTAATACTAAAGCTGATACCCGAAACGAAGATATTGTCATTGTTGGTGCTGGTATTGCTGGCCTTGCTACTGCTCTTGCCCTTCACAGGTAAACTTTATATTGGTACATATATTAGGTGCATGTTATCTTTGGTTTCTAAGCACCACAAATATACGATGCAGATAAGAATCGAACCCCCGAAGATTACACTCGTAACCACGAGCATCTCTTGATTCTTAGGTGCATTGCATATTGTAAAGCTGTTAGTTGTCAATGATAAATATTATGAGACTCACTTATAGCTTGTACGTAACAAGTTTGTGCTTTTTAGTGGTACAAATATTGATTTTTGTTTATGTTGTCATTATTTGTCATGTGAAGGCTTGGAATTCGATCACTAGTACTCGAGCAGTCAGAGTCCTTAAGAACAGGGGGAACATCACTCACTCTCTTTAAGAATGGCTGGAGGGTGTTGGATGTACTTGGTGTTGGAGATGAACTTAGAAGTCAATTTCTTGAAATTCAAGGGTAATGCTTTCTTATCTCCATCCCTTAATTTATTACTACTATGGTTCTGTTATGTATACTTGGAATTTTTGTACCAAAAAAAAAATGTATACTTGGAATTTTGGAAAGCTGTTTTCTGGACCTTGTTTGGTGTTATTTATTGTTATATGAGCTTCACTTGAATCACTGAGGCACTAGTCTTATAGTTAGTGTCGTATTATTTCCATCTCCTAGGCACACATTCAATTATGATCACTTATAGCTTGTACGTAAGGCTTCATTCAATTTCCGGCTTCTTTCCGCAATTTTAGTTATAAAGTTCCTTTAAGGTACTTTCAGTTTCTTTTGGCATTATCAGTTTCTTTCAGCAGCCTCAGTTCACCTCAGCAGTTCCAGTTCCTTTCAGCAATTTTAGTTCCTTTTAGCAATTTCAGTTCTTTGTAACTCGGTTCATTTTAAATTCAGCGAGCTTTCACTTATGAAGTAGAGAACAGGTTCAAAAGATAGTCAGACTTCAGTTGATTTTAATTCAGCGAGTTCCTAAACTTTTTCAAGCAATGATAGTCAGAATTATGAGCTAGTTCAAAATATAAGCCTTAAAGAACATTCTGGTATTTAGAGGTGAAACTGGGTTGTGGTAACTAATAATTGTTTCTGACAAAGACGACCAAAAAACTGCACACAAATGCTAAGCAATTTCCATTCAGATGTTCCAGTAAACTTAATTTATGTTTTGTGGAATATTTTAGCCACTTAATTTCTTCATGACATCAGCCGCACAGGTTGGCCATAAAAACAGATGAAGGGCAGGAGCTTCGATCTTTTGAGTTCAAAGATGTGGATGAAAGGTTAGTTTTCGTTCTCAATCTGAGATTCTGTAAATAGGTATTTATAAGATTATGACGCCCTGCCCTTTTGTCGGGACTTTCTACATAATAGAACAGGTCTGAAAGAGACTCACAATGATGTGCTATTTCTGATTCAGTTTAAGACTCCTAAGATTATGTGCTATTTCCGATTTAGTTACCAGAAAGTTTGCATGGAATTTCATAGATAATAGGATATGTCACTTGTGCACAAGTAACCTGAGATCCTGTACATAGGTATATTAAGATACTACAACTTTTGAGTACTATTTTGAGTCCTGAAATGTTATATACAGCAGAATTTACCTCCGCTCATCTGATGGAATGTTAAAATCACTGTGTTAAATTCGCAACAGTCAAGAGGTACGAGCCGTGGAGAGGAGAGCTCTTCTTCAGAGTCTTGCTGATAAGCTACCCCCAGGTTCTGTGCAATTCTCCGCAAAGCTTTCTAAGATAGATAAGGATATTGGAACAGGGGAAAATAAGATAGAGTTAACAAATGGAGCTATGTTGTCAGCCAAGGTGCTAACCTAGCCAGCTATACTTCTCATATGTGTTTGGAGTATTATCAATTTCTGATACCTTGTTATTCAGATTGTAATAGGCTGTGACGGTATACGGTCTCCTATAGCGCGGTGGATGGGATTCCCGGAGCCTAAGTATGCTGGGCATTGTGCTTTCCGAGGGCTTGCATTCTATCCTGATGGTCAACCTCATCAGCCTAAAGTGAACTATATCTATGGAAGAGGATTAAGAGCGGGTTTCGTTCCTGTTTCTTCTACCAAAGTTTATTGGTTCATCTGCTACAACAGTACCTCTCCAGGTCGGTAGACTGCAAAACTTTTCATCTTGCATGTGTGCAATCTACAACTGGAATTGACTTGGTGTTCTCAAATATTAGGTCCGAAAGTTACTAATCCATCAGAGCTGAAGAGACGCGCACTTGACCTGGTGAAAAATTGGCCTCCGGAGCTGCTGAACACTATTGATCTTACCCCAGAAGACAGCATATTGCGATCTCCTCTCGAGGACAGGTGGCTGTGGCCTGGTCTAACCCCTCCAGTATCGAAAGGGGGAGTTGTGCTTGTTGGTGATGCCTGGCACCCAATGACTCCCAACCTCGGGCAAGGCGGATGTTGTGCACTGGAGGATGCTGTTGTCTTGGCGAAGAAGCTCTCCGAGGTAATGGGATCACAAGGATCAATTGAAGACGCGCTGAAGTCATATGGTGACGAGCGTTGGCCCCGCATCTTTCCCTTAACCATAAGAGCTAACCTTGTTGGTGGGCTCCTACAGTGGGCAAATCCTGTAGTCTGCTCCGTAAGGAATGGCATTGTCATACCCAAGTTAGTCCAGATTGGACCGCTGCTCGAGCACACCAACTTTGCTTGTGAACCTTTGTAGAAAAATACTGGATCGTATAAGTATTGATATAGATAAAACAAACAGCAAGTTTTCTAATTGCATATATTATGTTACAAATTGATAGTACTTCAACACTACATCTGGATACACATGTACAATTTTTTTTTTTTTTTTTTTAATTTGTAATCAGATGTTTGCAGCTTGTCTTTCAGGATGGTAGCTGATATATTACTTCTTCCTTATTTCATATCACTAATCCAGAGTACTTTCAATGGTAAGGACGCAATGCGTCAGCGTTTACAACCTATCTAAGTGTGTGGTGTGTCATGTGTGCCACCAAGTCTTTCTATTGTCGTCAGTTCTTCTTTTCTGGCTTTAACTGAAACAATCAGTTGCAATATCCCAAAGGACAGCCAGGGAGACTTTCAAATATAGTAGTAGTATCTTGAAGATCACCTTTCTTATAGGTACTGGCGGATAAAAGTGGTATCATGGGTTAGCATATGCTACCATGGTAGCATAAATTTTTAGAACTTGGTAAAATGGCAAAGATCAACTGTAAAAAATGATAAAACATAATAGCAAAAATAATGGAATTGCTCCTGGTTTTAAATCTTAGATTGCCAAGATTTTACTATAAACTTGTCTAATACGCTATGGACAGTGTTCTGCTTCTATGCAACACTTGAAAATGTCACTAATGTCATTATTATCTCTTCTTCACTTCTAAATCTTTATTTTCTTTCCTCAACTTTCTATTATGATCACAAAATATAGTAAGACATATAAGCTTTTTGATCTCTTGTTCGAGACCTTGAAAATGCAGCAGTGTTAAAACTATGAGGGAAGCCCTAATGATCATACCCAACTCGAATCCAGACTAAACTGAACTGTTAAAAACCAAAAAAGAAAAAAGTTTTTTGATACATATTTTCAAGTAGGGTATAATAATTCTAACCCGAAATCCAATTATCCATGATGAAGATTTTTAAACATACACTCCTTGTCTTCTAAGAATCAAGTATTTTCGACATTATATTAAAAATTCACTTTAGTGTACTTTTTAAAAAATAACCTTACATTGATATATGGGAAACTGGTTTTTAAACTTCCACTAGCCTTTCTTATATATATATATATTTTTTTTGGTGACATTTAGCCTTTCTTATATAAGAACACACATTTTTGTGCAATTTTAATTCCATCTAGAAAGCATAAAAAAACAACAAAATGAGCGTAAAATCATTTCTCATCCTCAAAAACCAATTGAGTCAAGACAATCAAAAATTTCCACCTCATCCTAAATATCACTAAACAACCCCCCCCCCCCCCCCAACCTATATAAATCATGTGTTCATCATAAAAGGAAGCAAAGGTGGAACATCTGCAAAGTAGCAAAGAAGTAGGAAAAATGGAGGTGGAGGAGCAGAGGAAGCTGCTGGAGGACGTGTTTGGACAATCTTCATCAGATAACGACGACGATGACAACAGTGCACACCAACCCGCTAACCCAATCACTAGCTGGAACCGGGTTGACCCAATTAACGGCTTGTGGGTTTGCACTCACTTTCTAACCCCTCAACAACAGTCTTCTCTTCTCTCTTCCATTCATAATGGTACGTCAATCACAAATTCTTATAAAAGTCCGTCTACTTTTACACAAATTATTAGAAAAGACCGTAGACCATCTCTTTACAAGTTAAATTTTTTTAAAGATCCCTACAAGCCCAAATTGAGTGTAGATTTATATGCTTTTATTGGGCCAACATGTTATAAAAGTGGACGGTTTCTTTCAAAACTAGCTGCTTTTATGATAAAATAGATGACAACTCCCCTACAAATTAAATAAACCCAAGCTTTCCGCTATCCCAAGTCAAATATATATCCTTTTTGTTGGGCCAGCATGGCTCCGTCTACTTTTAATGTTAAAGAAAAAAAAAAAAAAAGATCTCTCGCAAAAAAATTTGTTCGGAATATTTGTTAAACTCGTAATGTGGTTTTTTATTTTATTTTATGTATGTTAACTTGATTGTTCTTCTTACAATTGTCTTGTTGCAGAAGGATGGTTCACTGAAGCATCTCATAATCAGGTGTGATTCCTCAGCTTGTTATGTACTCCGTAATCTAGTAGAGAAGATTTATGTTAGATATTGCATTTCTAGCTAGGTTCTATATTTTCTACTCTTTACAGTTTTTATCTACAATTAAATTACTGCTTATTAGTGTAAAACAACCTGTCTTGCAATTGGTAATTTGTTGAGTAGCGAATCAATATCTCGACTGCAATGTTGCTACATGGCTACACCTTGAAGATTATTGAGCATATGGGGACCATGATATTAGGCTGTGGAAGCCTTGAACAATCTGCTTTACCTGCTAAGGTGGTTTTGGTGACCAAAACTGTGGTTATGACTCTGACTAAGATTTGGTTCCATGCGTATGGGTGAATGAGCGGAGTAGATGATGCGTCTTTATGTGTTAGACTATTAAATGTGACAAGGTCTCTTGAATCTTGGATTTATATTATTTTACTTGGTTTACTCTTTTGTCTGCTTTGTAGAAAATTTTATATGCTTTGAATAGGTTGTACCTGAAAAAAAAAGTACTGGCGATTTCGTTGAACACTTTTCTGTTCGTTTTATTCCAGAAGATTTTTGAAGATATATGATTTGCAATGAACATTACTTGGAAATGAGTTGAGCTTGCAATAATGTCTTGTGATAGCATCACAGATTTCCTCATTCTGTCACAATAGTGAATTTGCTATGATGGCACGGGTTGAAGGGGAAGGGTGGAGGTGGAGGTAGAGGAAATGAGAAAGAAGGTGAGATCACTAAGGAGGATGTGTCATATTCAGTTATGTCTTGTGCGATCTGATTTATTGTAATCTGTTTTCTGTAAGGCCTCTTTTTCTGTCTCATTTTTCGTGCCTTAATCTGTTCACTCAAGGTTTACAAGTATGTGATCATTCCAGTGCAGGCTATGAGGTTTGGAGATCTTCCTCTTTGGGCGCTTGAGCTTTCTGATAGCATACATGAGGCGGTCTGTATTGGTGGTAAGGAAACAGATACTGAAATGTTGAATGATGATAATGAAGATTGTGTATTACCATCACAATTGCTGTGGAGAGACCCATTCTTTGATCAACTTATTGCCAATGTTTACCAGCCAGGTGAGGTGCGATTGATGTCTCTACATTCTGAGCTTTGCTAATCATCTTTCTGTTAAGAATTTCATAGATTTCTATGGCCAGATACAGTAAGTCGCCTTGACCAAGTTTTCCACTTCAATCTGCTTGGTTGAATTTATCTATCATGTGGACCTGGACCCATTCATCTTGAGTGAAATTCTAAGATATACTGTACCATTTGTAAAGGATTATAGCTCCCTTATATCTTTTACTTTATTGAAGGAATGTAGTTTGATACTTGCCAATGCATCGTTGAATTTTGAGCTGATTTATGAGATCCTGGGCTTTAGGTATATGTTATATAATTAGTTATCCTACTTAACAGTTTGGTAACTAGTCATTAATGGATGGTTCCAATTCTGAACTAAACTAAAATGCCCTTCAATGTGGAACGAATTGCCAAATTTCACTTTGAGATGGTCTTGGGGTATAAATTCCTTAAGAAGTCTAATGTTTTTTTGAATTCCTCCTTCTGATGTTATCAAACTTTTTAGAAAAATTTCCATTTTGGGTACCTGACGTATAGTGAAATTCCACTTTGGGTACCTGTCATTTGGGTATTTCCATTTAGAGTACCCGACAGTGATGTGTAATTCCATTTAGGGTACCTGACCGTTAAAAATCCGTTAAATACTAACGTGCTACCCGTGCAATGGGCGGTTTCCTCCTCATTCTTCCTTCATTATACCAGCTGCTACTCACACCCACAAACCCCATAACCCACCTATTCACGACCACCACCTTCAGCCTACAACCACCACCACCACCACCACCACCTCAACCATGATCCTTATACCCGAAGCCTCCCTACCAAGTCAATACCCACAATCACCTCCCCCTCCAACATACTTATCACTAAAACCCCTCGACCACCTACTAACAACTAAGTCCACCCCCTCGGACCTCCGTCCACCTGCCAAGTCACCACCCCACCGTTATACCAACAACCTCCCAAGTCCTAAAAACCAAAATTCTATTCTATGAAACCATCCTTCTCATGCATCTACTCAAGCATCACTTTTACATCCTCGCCTCTCCCACCTTAGCTAGCATATCCATAAAAGACTTCCCAAAAAAAAAAAAAAGACCAAAATACCATAGCATACCCAATCTCATCAAACAACTTTCAAGTTTCCAATTTCCCATAAAAATCAATCGAAGAAGTAAAAACAAAAAAAAAAATCTGTATCAAACCCGTTTTTTCAAGCTTGGCAATGATAAAAATTTTCCAACCTTCAATCAAAATAAGTGAACACAAGCCTTGATTCATGGTGAATATGATGGGTAATGGGGTTTGGTAATTTGGTTCATGGTGGCTCGTAGGGTGAAATTGTTGGTGAGTAATGG
>CAAKMY010023447.1:0-11918 GCA_901111285.1 Corrigiola litoralis | reverse complement strand
ACCCCCTCCCCTTCCTTCCTCTTCCCTTCTAATCCAAATGGTGGGCTTTTCTCTCTCCTCCCCTCACCTCACCTCCCTTCCCCTTCCCTCTTCTTCCCTCCCCTCCCTTTTCCTCCAAATTTGTTATCCAAACACACTCTAAAAGAGAGGTGACACTTTCTGGATTGCCCTATTGGGGTAGTGAAGCTGAGTACAAGAAGACTAATATGAATGTGTACAATTATGAGGACAACGATGTCGACCTCGATCTCTTGTTAGGCGACTTTGGTCATGAGAGTCCAAAAGATGGTGAAGAACAACAAGCTTGGAAAGTTATTGATGGTGAAAAGGAGGGAGAAAAACTTGTTTATGGTGATGTGAATGAATACCTAAGATATCTCATCGCTCATCCAGAGGTAAAGCAGGCAGAAGATCTCAAAAATCAGGCCCAAGCTCAAAAGACCCAGGCGAACGGACATGGACAAGCGAATGGTAGCAGCAATCAGAAGGGGAGAAACGGACAGAAACAAGCACAAAACAGCAACAGAGAAAAAAAGCACCAACAAGGCCAAGGCTTTGGGCGGAATAGGGCAATAGCAGTGAGTAAAGTATGGGTATTCGAGACTCCATCTAATTCTTCCTAGATACCTAGCTAAAGTCTCATTGACGTGCTCGATGTAAAATTTCGGCTTTGATCATTGTTATGAGTTTTTGAGAATAAAATTTCTTGTTCTCTAGAAATCAATATTTGTTGAAGTACCGTGCCTTTATATTACGAATTTACTTTTCAATACATCGATACAGTATTATTTTTTGACATAATTTCAAATTGAGTCTTTAAATGATATGATTAACTAAGGCCTCTGTATCCTAATCTTGCCAAAAAAAAAAACTAAAATTGAATCTTCAATTGTATCTGCGTAAGTTTGGACCTGCCATGCTAGAGAGTATATCCAGGTACAGTTGTATGATGAGGTCGCAACTTGTACTTAAAGAGCGTGGACTACATAAGGTAGTTCTTCGCTCTGTGAAAGTGGAGCCTGATGTCCAACTCAATTACATAGTTCTAAGCATAATCATATATCTCATGGTTTTTTTTTGTGTTAAAGAGGGGTGGGAAGGGGGTGATGCTTGTGTTGTTGTTCTGGATAGCATGTTGCACTTCTTTTTCAATTGTAGAAGGAGCTTGTTCCTCTAGAGACCTCTTCAAAATAGGCTATGGCCTTGAAAGCATTTAGCGCAGCTCTATTTGACAACTCTACATAGTGACAACCATAACTTATGTTATTAGCATAATTAAAGTTCTATATTGAAACTGTATTTGAGTTGTGTATCAAATCAACAATGAGTGGCAAAGAGCTCTACTAATAATTTTGGTAAACAAGGTGAAGCGGTGGATGCCGTGCAATGTGCTTACTCCACTAGATAGAGAGTCATTAGATATTTATTTACCTAGTACTGTCTGTTAAAATGCGAACTACAGCAGAAAGCGAGAGGAGCATGTTGTGACTTGTGAGCAACTATCTCAGAGGCGGAGTTCCCTGCCCTGCAGAAAAGGTGAAGCAGAATGGACAACCTCCCCTGGCAGCCAAACCGACATCTTAATAACCGATATCAAATCATTAGTTGTTTAGTTCAAAATGTAACATACAACTATGTCTTCTGTTAGTTTTTGCTTGTCTTGATGGCTCATAGAATGGAGTGACAATCATTATTGAGCCCTCTCAAATCTTGGACTGAAAATACAAGGTAACCTGTTGGCAGCAACAGAAGTATGGAATATAGGAATTTTAAGGGGATACTCCCACCATGGGAAATTCAGTTTTTATATTTGCAAATTGTAATCAAGTAAACTTTAGTACAATTGTACACGAATATAGAAACAGAATGACAGGAGTACACGATCGTGAGATGAACCCACTCAAATAATTTTGTATCTTGCTCCCCTTCAATAATTTGTAGACTTGTAGTCTATCCTCAACATGTAGGATGGAGGAAGTTCTTGAACCATTGAACAGAGTTCTTGGGATACCTCTTGAGATTGTCTTTGTAATCCACATAATAAAGACCAAACCTGGAAGTATATCCACCTGCCCATTCCCAATTATCCAATAGTGACCATGCAAAGTACCCTTTGACATTACATCCATCTTCACTGCATTCTCACAAAAATTGAATATTTGTTAGTAATTAAAGATGATATGATCTTACTAAGATCTTGATTTTTAATTTATTCTCTGAAGTGATGTAACCCATTGCATACTTGATAGCTGCAGCCACATTTTCAAGATAGCCGCTGTGGTATCGGATTCTTTTCTCATCATTAAGAGCATCATGCAAGGATTTGAATACGCTATTGCCATCATCCATTCCTGAACCAATAAAATAGAAATCATTAACAGAGTTATTCACACAAAAGAAAATAAAAGAAATCCACATTGTATGCTTAGTAGAGCCAAATTGGTTTTTGCTGTTAAGGTTGCCACTTTGATACTACATATATGGCTCATATTAATGACTCTGTTATATCATTCCTGATATTAGCATATGATAAACTTGAGTACTAGCGTAGAACATATGCTTTTTGATGTATTCTGTAAAAAAAGATTTAGAAGGATACTCCGTAGTATACAAGTACCATTTTCAGTTATCAGAACTGTAGGATTCCCGTATTTATGCTTGATATAATTCATCAGTTCTCTGATGCCCCGAGGATAAAAGTACAACCATATGGCATTAGCCTGCATTTAATGATTGCATCCATAAGATCAGGTAACACATACTCATTGAACAGGACCAAACAAAAGATAGAAAGACACAAAAGAGAAGCCAGGACTGCTATCACAGTAACTAGGGATCGTAGAAAATGATAGTTTCTTGCAAGCTAAGACCTCAAACTACAATCATATCATAAAAAAACAATTGTCACATACCCTCTCTCCAATAGGTTTTCCGTCATGACCAAATGCTGAGAATAGACAGCATTGAAGCTTGAAATTAGATGAATAGGCAGCATAAACAAGTGGAAGATCAAAATTAACAGTAATAGGAAATAAGGCTTACGCAGAGTGACGGCGCCAGAGTCTGCAAGGGCGTCATTGAGCAGAAGCCCAATTAAACTAGTCTTGTTGTTCCTTGCATAGTATGTGGTGTAGTGGTTTATGCCAACGAAGTCCAAGGACCCTTTCAGAAGGGCCGACTCAGCTGCGGTAAATTTTGGCAGACGATCTCCTACTCGCTGCCTCATTGAGCTTGGATAATCTCCAAACATAAGTGGATCAAGAAACCTATGTTTTTACAGTTGTCAGCAATTCAGTATTTTCTGGAACACCGTAGGAATTAATTGCCACACAGAAGGTTTATTCATTACCATCCTAGCTGAAAGTCCTGGGCTCTTTGAGCTGCTTCAATGTCTTCTGTTTTGTTAGTTTCTGGCTCAAACCATATGACATCTAACGATGCCCCAATTGATCCACCTTGTTTCTTCTACCAGTGCCAACAAAATGATCAAAAAACACCAAACAAGCTATTAGTACTTTTTGACCCTCAAAGTCTGCATCAGTATCATTCAATACAATCTACAATACGCAGGGTTTCAAAAAAAAAAAAAAAACCAGAAGGTCACTTTGCTTTACCTGGTACTTTTTCCTGTAAATGTCAACAGCGGTAGCATGAGCCAGAAGCAAGTGGTGACCAACTATGTAAGGCTCAGTAGCAGAGTTTCCTGCCCTGCAGAAGAGGTGTAGAAGGATAGAGCACCGTCCTGGTGCAAATATGCCGATATCATAGCCTTGAACCGCCACAGTATGAGGCTCGTTAAGAGTTATCCAATGCTTTACCCTGTCCCCGAACTTCTGGAAAAGAGTTTCGGCGTAGATGGCAAAAGCATTTCTACAAAAGAAACCATAGCGTTCGCAATGAAAAACCAAGAATCAGCCTAAACATGCTTTAAGACATAACTTTGAAAATGTAATTCAAGAGTGAGCTTCGAAATAAAGTGATCATAAATACATGATTTGGGGGTCAAGCCAACTCTGGTAGCTATCCTCCAATGCTAGAGGTGTGTCCCAATGGTAGATTGTAACATATGGTATAACTCCTGCAAGATATAAATATCATACATTGCCATCAGCTAGCGACACGTTGAGAAAATAAAACTTTGTGAGCAACTATTTACCATTAGCTAGCAAGGCATTGATTAAACTGTTGTAGTGATCAACTCCTGCCTGATTTATTTGTCCAGTTCCATCTGGGAAACCAAATGTATTATAGTTAAGAATGTTAGTGTTGTACAAATGGAAAATAAGTTGTTAAATTAAAGGTGAAGAGGATCAATTACTAGGGAAGATCCGGGTCCAAGAAATAGAAAACCTGTAGGCATCAACTCCCATGTCCTTCATAAGTCCTATATCTTCCTGTTTCACTAGTTCAGTATTATTTCTAAGTATCATCATGTACTAAACAGATAAAATTACCCCAAGACAATAGTTAAGATGCAGAGCTATATATGAACAAAGAACCAAAGGACCTTACATGATACCGATGATACTGATCTTCTGCAACATCAGCATTACTAAAATCTAGTATCTTTCCTGCAACCAAAAATCATGTTGCCATCATGAGCATCGAATTGAATATGCCGAATGACAATTATCAAGAAATTTAGTTCGTTGGTCATGCCTCTATTGATAGGCTGAGTAACAATTGTTATATTTATCTAAGTTTATATTCACGTTTAAGGTTCTTGCATAGTGTTGTTACTCTAGTCTCTAAGTATATATAATTGTAACGGCAGGTTATGAAACAGTATTCCGTATGTATATTTGGCGGAACGCATTCTGAAAACAGAATGCAAATAATGCTACTGCTATACATTTAGCTCGTAGATCGTTGTTAATGTATGAATCTTACTGTTGAGACTTGAGGTTAGTCATTTTCTCATAGATTTCGCAACTACTATTCTTAAAGATGGTTATTTCAAAGAGATTCAGTGAATATGAGTTGTGCTATAGCTCTATAAGTACAACTTCCCTCTAAAAATGCCTCTTTTCTTCATGAAGGAAAAGTCAAATTACCAAATGTGTGTGCAAATTTGTCCCAGACACAGGGGCCCCTGCCATCTTCTTTTACAGCTCCTTCATACTGCAAGTTCATAGCACTCAAAATTTCAATCCTTAGCAAAACCATGTAGTGTGGCCGTTTAAGATACCATATCAGCATGATGGAATGAACAAAGAAACCCAATTGAACTAATTTTGCTACGAAAGTATGGAAGGCAGTATGAACATGTGATGGCATGAGTGCATGACATATAATGTGACAAAACTTGCACTCTGGCATTGTATGAATGCTAACTCAAGTGACGACTTTATGCTCATGCTTCTTTATGGATTTGATCCCACTTCTATAATTTCAACTATACCGGTACATAGACACTTGATTAAAGATTGAATTAATTTTCTACTCCGTGTGCCATGAGTACTTCATCGTATATAGGTGTCATACATGTAAAAACACGAGACACTACTATCAAGTATCAATCATTATTAAACTGGAAAATAAGCTAGCATATTTCATCCAAAGAAAAAAACATGGTGAAAAGTTACATTGTCCAAAAACTGTATAAAAATTGTTTGTTCCAATCTTCGTAACTGTACTGGCCCTTAAAATTATCAGTTGTTCGGCCTATAATATCAAAGGTTCAAGTAGCTAATTTTCACTTCTAAGTCAAATGAGCCAGGCTCTTCTGATTACCTGCCCGTGATCAGTCATACTCTTCTACTAAAGCTAATACACCTCTACGGGCACTTCTATATGCTCCTTTGTGCACAAGTTTTCCTTCAGTCGACTTCTTGAAATAAGTAAAACTTAAGTTTCTAATCGCCACCTAACTTCTACTTACATTTCTAAAATCCAGAGGAACAAGAGGAATGAAAATGAAGTCCAAGCTAACCAAGGAAGCAAGGCTACTGAATGTGGGAGAACTTTTCCCCCGGAGAGATTGGACAACGTCCATTTTTAGAGTTCTTTAGCTAAAGACACTTTCGTACCTAACAAATTAAATCTCATTCTTTAATTTTGGTGAGACTATAGAAACTTCTTTCAAGCTTACTTTTACCCTCCTTGAGCCAATGTTTATACCTTTTATATGTGGTTCATGTGAAAGTAGAGTTAGGATGTGTGACTCACAAATAAAAAATGTAAAAACCACTATGAGGAACAACTGTTTGCAGCCATCAAGTGAATAATTGGTGACACCACCACTGACTAAACTAGTGTTAAAATTATCCCAATGATTTTGGAAGGTCGATTTGCGTTGGCGCGTTTCTACTGAATAGTCGCAGCAGTTATTTTCTTGCGCTAGGTGCTCCCTTTCCCGCCGCATTTGGCGATTGCATCACTCCTACGTAGTAAGTCCTAACTAGTACACATCCCACTTACTTTCCCACATCGCCAACTCATTTCTCGATCCAAATTCTTGGGCAACCCACTATCACCTTCGTGCGAGAGACCTCAGTTCACATAAACTTTTCAGTTTGTTAACCAATTCAACAAAGTATATTTTGGGTTTCTGTTGCTTTATATATTGTCCTACATGACCTACAGGCTACAGGCTACAGGCTACAAATGCATTACCAACCCCACTACGTAGTGGCACTTAATTAGAACATGATTCCATTACTCCACCTCATAAAAAACTTTTTCAGTGTTTTTGGAAGGAAAGACACATATTTGATTCCATTTCTTCCGCCATAGTTTATTTGCCGAGCATTTACTGTCTTATCTCCAAGTTAAACGTCAAAATAGAGATTTCTTCTAATCCAAAAGCAGATTTTACTGAGTCTTTGATATTAAGTGAAAGGAAACGAAAACTTGAACTAACATGCAAAAGCACATTGATGAACACTTTCCATCTTTAGCTTTTTCATAGATAAATTGCATTCATCTATACCGATTACTAAATTATGGCTCAACTCCCCGCCCTGATTGTACGGTTGTATAACGTAATTGCTGTACGTTCCTCTTATCCACCTACTCAGCAATAATGCTGCGGAGTAGCTAGGAAGGAAATCATGGACTACGTATATCCATTGAACTCGTTTGTTCAAAGATTTGATATCAATATGCCAAATGCAATCTTATTTCTGATTTATTTATATGTATGTTTTTCCACAATGATAAATTATCTCATCCACATATGTCATGACTAATGATGACTCGAAAGGGGATGCTTCTGGTATCCACAAAAAGAAGATTCCATAAGGCCATGATCGATATCTTCATGAGTACGGTTTGTCTTCTTTTTTTGCTTGTTGCTTTTTGATTTTCTTCTTTATTTAAATGTTCGAGTATGTAGCAGAAGAAGCTAGCTAGAAGGAAGGAACTATTTCTTTATCCCTTATATGGAGTAATTTAGTAGTATTCTCCCTTTAATTCAAATTCTCTCTTCATGACATATACTGCAACAGTCTAGTAGTCTACTGTTTGCTTATGCATTCTTCCACTAAACTACATGTGACATGTTCACCATTCACCACATACGGAGTATATGTTTATGAGACTACGTATGAATTTTGATTTATCGAAACTTACAAGCATACAAACAAATGAACATGCTACAACCATACAAATACTTATCACATGACTAAACTATTCATGAGCTAAAATTTCTTTCACTTCCGTGATCATGAGAACCAATATAGTCCATTTACAACATGAAAGAACAACAGCATATATTAAGAAATTTGGACGCACCTGATATGCAGAAGATGCAGTGCCGAAAACGAATCCCTTTGGAAAACTCCTCCTACTTACATTTGTACTACAATCACAATATACATGTTTGATCATCACGAATAATACAAGGAAACAACAAACAATATGCTTGTTTCTTGAAATCATGGCCATGGTTTCCTGCTGAAGAATGAATATTATGTACCCAATGATGCTTTCTTGCTAAAACAATAATGGGCCTACGGTCAATATTGTGATATTGAATATGAATGGATATATTAGATGGCGATGTGGATAGTGATAATTGTGTTTTAGAGAGGAAAAGGAGTGTTCAAGAACGAGCATATGTTATGAGGATTGAGGAGCTGTATTAAGCTCAAATCTGAGAAGATGCATCATATTCATACGTATATATAAGAGAGAGTTTGATAGTCACGACTCGCGGTGATACGCTAGTCATGTGTGTGAATATTTTTTTTTTGTCATGTTCACACGTTTTTCTACCTTTTCGGCTTTATCTTTGTTAAGTCAGGTAGTCAAAAAGAGTTGGACCACGAATGTGAGCGTCTCACTAGGCTGGACTCTTCTTAAGTATTAGCAGCGTGCCATCGTGGCCTTGTTTAGTGTTGATATTGGCCTACTGGCACTTGAGTGGGAACTGGCAATGGTGGGAAATGGGGCATCCTGTCCTTCCTGAGTTCCTGTCCACTACTGCACATTCTTATTTGATTCACAATTTTTATTTCATGAAGGCATTGTTTTTTCAGTTTTAAATTTTTTTAAAAAAATCCAAACATTTGATACGGAATAAACAAGCATCTGGGCATCTCCTATATTTCATCAAATGGATTTGCTTTTGGGCCTCACATATTTATTGGGTTGGCTCCATCAATAGAAATCAGAATTGCTTGTTACTCCACTCACCACGACATCCTCTGATTAGGCTTGGCCGCTTGGACGCTTTGGTTCAAGATGGTTATTTGAGATTGCCTTTGTTCACAGTTGCTTAAATCTAGATTCCACTCTGAGTATAAAATCAAGGAAAGTCATAAAACACATTAGCACATATACTTTTAATTTATAGACAAAGAAGAGGTTTTAAAAATTGAATGTGAGAGGGTGGAAACCAAGTAAATCAAATCTCATTTTCCTAAAATCCATCATTTAGGCTTTTAATTATTAGCACAAAAGTATTGTGATTATTGGAGGATAGATTAGGAATATTATAAATTATTTAGAATATTAGGGTTTGGTTATTAGATCACCGTCCAACTCATTATACTATCCCAAACAACAAAAATCCCCTTTAGCTTTCGCTCCCAGTCGGTGATGATGCCTCCCTCTTAATTAACATCTCCGATCAGGCTTCTTATTTTCAAATTAATTTATTTTTATTAGTTTACTTGTTCTTTGTTTTACTCTTAGAAAATCAAATAATGGTTTGCCTTTTGAACCTCAAATCACTTAACATTGATGCACTCCTGTGTACGTTGACTTGATTACGTTGATATAAAAAATGTCCTCACATGACTCATCGGCGCAAATCCACTACATGATTTCAACAGTACTTTTAATGCTATGCAACTCCTTTAGAAAAGGTGCTGGAGTTGGAGTTCCCATGTTGCCACTCTTGTCGGTTTAGATCGCCTCCGCCTTGTAGACAACCACCACTATTATTATCTCACAGTGATCGTGGATTTGGTTTGGAGCAGCTTGTAGTTTTGTCGTTACACCTTGCCCATTGAAAACTACTATACATAATCGACCCAATTAGGAAGGCAAATGGGATCAAATGATTTTCTCAATTGGTTACCAATTAAGTAGTCACCTACTCACCTCTCATATGATAATTTGACCCATGAAAATAAAAGAAATTTTAGAAAATTAATGTGAAAGGTCGGGTACAAAATTGATAACGTATTTGCTAGGTGCATCTCGTTTTCCTATTTGGATCAATAACAATAGCTCTTTAAGTCAAACCCAGCACTATCTCCACCACGCCTATGTGGGCCGGCCGCTGTGGCATTGTGCATGTGATACATTACACTAACACCAAAAATCCAAATAAACAGGCCTACAAAATTAACTCAGATGCCGAAGCATCAAGCATGACCATTTCTTCCGCTTGTGATCAACAATATTGCACTTATGAATCGAAGAAGAAAGATATATTGCAGATTTGCAGCATAGATAAGGCCCGGCAACTAAATCATAACGCCATAAAAATGGACAACATGCCATTTCATACCCATCAACACGATGCAGAGAGGGAACACGACTAGTTTAAATATCGTCAACATTTAGATATTAACATCGTACGGTCAAAACTTAGGGACAAAACCTTGCTTAGTTTAGCGGCTGGAGTTAGTAAAACTGGTTAAAATACGAGATGTCTAGCAACAACCATCACAGAAACATCAAAGACTCTTAGATCACTCAATTGCATATTGCATCAACCTTCTTCTGAAAGTGTCAGAGCTAGCTCCGGAAGCCATGTTGCAATACTTGTTCAATAACACTGGCAACAGGCAATCCAGGATGTTGACCTTCTGCTGGATCAAAAGCCTCAGAACACCATCCTTCATTTCCTTTTCCACAAGAGCGATCTTGCAGCAGGTACAATGAAACTCAAAATTGCCCAAGTAGATACGGCCACCTTCATCTAGATGGTACTCCTTTTTCCCTTTTCCTCCGAAAAACAGACAGTCATCACTGTCTTTCAGCAGCAGGTTATAGCTGTTTTCTCCAAGCCCAGGCATGTCAACCCTAACATACACGAGCTGTTCAAGTAAACCTGCTAGCAACTTGTGTTCGAACACTCCTTCCACTCCATGAATTAGATATGGGTTGATGTGTGGGAGCGCTGACTCTGAAGAGAACAGAAGGAATGCACATGAGTTAGTTCATGCAAGCTTGGAAGATATGCCACATGTCCACATGTAATAGCAAATGAAATCATCTAAGAAACCTTATCAATGTCATCTTCAACACAGTAAGTATCCTCTCCTGATCAACAAATATGTCAAAACAGCCTTGTTACGACTAGTTAGGATAACCTGCCTATTGCTGAGATGAGAAAGCCTTTAACACGTCTAAAAATTGAACTTGTGCAATTGATTTTTGGAAGGTTTTAGGTAATTGTAGGACAGAAACAGAGATTATTGACGATTATAGCAGGGAAATCCAGCTAAGAATCAACAAAGAGTACATGAGTAACATAACTAAGAGTCTAAGACTATATAGGGTCTCAAACAAAATTCTTCCTCCATAACTTGTACATTTACAAGACGAGAAAGGGGAAAAACAAGAATTGAGTAGAGTTGTTAAAAAACGAGGTCTAGCACCACCACCCAAAACATCTCAATCCTTCATGGAAAATAAGATGGCGCCAGCGGGTGGTACAGAATTAGGGCGTCACCCCTATCTTAGTGTATTATTATAATTTTCCCTATCAAATGGGGTCCACCAAACATTATAATATTACATGTGAGAGGATAACACCCAAATTCGGTGCTACTCGGTGGCGCCTTATAATTATCCGCTAAGGAAATAGAGGAGACACATATCCGCTACCACCCACATAGGAAAGTCACTTTGGAATTTGGATCAAGTATACTAGCAACATTCTTGCGCAATATGAAGTACACTAGCAACAATCATAGCATCAGTTCTGTCCTTCACCAATAATTAGCAGCATTAAAATTTAAAAACTTCCAGAATGCCATCTATACCGAAGTACATAAATACAGCTCGAGCAATCAAGTAATCAACACTCTAGCCAGTCCTCACTCGTAAACAGTATACAAAGAGAATGTGTAGCAATATAGCATGCAAGATCAGACCCATGGTAACACCCACATGTGAAAAATGATTAGCCTCTGTCAATTTGTCGTGGGTGTAATAGCCTCATATATGTTATGTAAATACTAAAAACGATTAAGTGCGGTTATGATAACAGTTGTAACCATCAATCTTCAATATGGTAAATCGCGCTACAATAACTTAACACATTATCCAAAAATGAGCACTAATAAGGAAATACTTGTAAAGGAGAAGCCAAGCAACATAAACATGATCAAGACACATAAAAGGAGTAGTATAACATGCACAAACAAGTCAAACAATTACTCCCTCTTTTTCACAATAAGGTTCCCATTTCGTTTTTGGAGGTCAACTTTTAAAAACTTTGACCACGAATATATCAA
>CAAKMY010023392.1:17925-28001 GCA_901111285.1 Corrigiola litoralis | reverse complement strand
AGAACATAAAGAAACGGAGGAAGTACAAAGAAACAGTACCTTGGATGTCAGGAAAAGTCCAATTTCCTTTTTGTGTCTATAAATTTAGACAGCAGCCCTCTGAAAAACTGACATCATTCATGAGTCAGAAAAAAAAACCCTCTAATTTTCTGACACAAAAATCTATACACGTCCTCGTACACTATTATGTCATTTCCTCGTTGCACCATCCTGGTATATTTATAGTAGCACCTTCCAATATTATGCATGGGTCCAAAATAAAAATCAACATTAGTAGTAGTATTTTTCAACAGTCTTTATCTGTTAACATGACTTCCCACTTTATAGTACTACAATGATTATTATTCAACGTTGAATTTTCAAACCCCATTATTATTGTCAATCACTAATTATATAATGCTTTGCGAATTGTGATCATGCTTTTTGGCTAACAAACAGAAGAGCAGGAACATCAATGATTATAATACAAGCGGTGGTGACCATATTATAAGCAGCAGTGATAGTAGTAGTATCCATCAAAGTAGAAGTTGCACAAACAATAGTCAGAAGAATAATTCGAGGTGTTATCCAAAGTTGCCAAGGTGGTTGTTGTTGCTTAAGAGACAAGGTAAGAATATGGAGCATACTCCTGGTAAGGACATGGTCCGACAAGATTCCGCCGTCGGTGGTGGTGTTCAAGATGTCTACGGTGAGGATTGCGCCACCGAGGATCAGCTTGTCACCCCTTGGACCGTCTCTGTCGCTAGGTAAGCTAGCTTGTTGTTCATCTTCCTTAGCTTATGTTGTGCAGTTGATCATACGAGTACATGTCATTATTTGTGATTGTATATGTATTAAAAATGATCATGGTATTTGGTATATCTATTTTTGTGAGTGTTTTAGTTATGATGTCATGTTCAATATATTTTATGATCATGTCATTTTTTCTAATTGTATGATCATGGTATATCTCTATGTTTTCTTTTTTTGTGTGTGTGTGAGAGTTTGCTTGTTCAATATTGTAAATCTTAAAATGGTTACTTCTTCTTCTTTTTTTTTTTTTTTTTTTTTTTTTTTTTTTACATTTCTGGATATATGATGAAATACGTAGCTTGCTAATTGCTATGCATGATCATGCAAGTATTCTTGAGTAAATTACATTACTTTTTGCCTGGCTGTTGCATGACTTTAATGTACTGTCAACTAAGTGTCAAGTATATTCTTGCCGTTTTGCTTCAGACTGTCTAGACCTACTTTGAGTTGCTAACTAAGAATCGCCTTTGTCATTTTCAATTATACCTTTTTCTTTTCTGGAATTGATTCCTTTAATTAGTGTGTTTGATCGCGATTGTGGTTCAAAGTTGTAGATTTTTTGGAGTTTAAGTGTCCCAGTATGATGATCAGACTCGGATATGGATCCAAGAGTTTGACATGAAAAACTGTGTAACTTGAAGATACTAGGACAGGGTTACAATTGGCAAGTGTCCAATGTAAGTATTTGGATTTTGGACACCAGGACAAAGGAAATCTCCTTAGTTAAACAAGGATAAGTAGATTATAAAGTAGTAGTTTTCCTTCTTTTGGCCTAAACTTGGAGTGTTTGAGTGCTACACTCTTATAAGCGTCAAGCTCTTGACACGGATGCTTCATATGTACTGAAGAGTTCGGTTATCCTCGGTTTTAAGTGTGACTTTGATGTTCTGGTCATGATTACGATTTTCTGGTCATGATCATCAAATTGCTATATGCCTATATTTATGGATCATTGTGAGTTGCTTGATCTACTAGAGTATCTTAATTTGTTTTTCTTGATAGATTTTATAGTACTCAACAATTATAAGTATATGTTCGATTTTCAGGACATGATATCATTTCTTGGACTCGTGAAAGTTTTTTACTTTCATGATACCGTAACTCTAATGGAAACTTGGTTCCCAGCCAATGTGGACAACCCTTCTGATTGGATATGTTCTTACTTATTTGATAGTTAGACTTGTAGATGTAGCACTGAGGTCTTTTGCGCGTTTATCTGTCTCTGTTTGCATGCTCTAACCCTCCCATTCTTTCTTGATCCAGTGGATATACATTATTGAGGAACCCAAACTTTAATAAAGGACTTGCCTTCTCAGATAAAGAGAGGGATGCCCACTACTTGTGTGGTCTTCTACCTCCAGTGGTGGTCAGTCAAGAACTTCAGGTACTGTTGTTCAATTCCTTTCTCTGATAGATATAGAGGTATTAACTCAGTGATTTCTTGGTAAGTTTGCATTACTTATCTAAAGTTCGTTTGCAGGAGAAAAAACTAATGCATAACCTTCGCCAGTATCAAGTTCCGCTGCAGAAGTACATGTCGTTGATGGACTTGCAGGTATCATCTCTGCTCACTAGTGCAGTAAAATCGTGACTGGAACCAGAAAAAAAAAATGGGATTATGGCTCCCTATTGATGATGCTAAAGAGACCAACTTAATTACTTGTTCTTGTAGCTATTAAGTTGTGCTTTTCAGTTCCCTTCATGAGCTATTACCATTGAACTGAAGATATATCTTGCATTGTGAAACTTATGTTCTGTTGTGAATTAACTCCTATTTCTCCAATATACTCATTTTTATTGAGTATTTTCTGCATAATCCTCAGGAAAAATTGAAGCAGATCTCAATTTGTCATTGAGTGAAGCATATCTGAAAAGTGTTTCACATTATGCTCCCGAATCTTCTGCAGGAAAGAAATGAGAGACTATTCTACAAGCTTCTCATTGACAATGTTGAAGAATTGCTCCCAATTGTCTATACACCCACTGTTGGGGAGGCCTGTCAAAAATATGGAAGCATCTTTAGGCATCCTCAGGGTCTATACATTAGTTTGAAGGAGAAGTATGGATGTCGTCTCATACTGCAAAAGCAATTTTTTTGTTTTTATGTCGTGGTTTATATATGTAGTGCTCGACTTTAACAGGGGAAAAATCCTTGAAGTACTGAGAAATTGGCCTGAGAGAAGAATTCAAGTCATAGTTGTGACTGATGGTGAACGAATTTTGGGACTTGGGGACCTTGGTTGTCAGGTATCTAAATCTACCCTATTTACTCTCATATTGAAAGACTTCATACAATTTTATTGTAGTAATGACAGGAATGATATTGCTTAGGGGATGGGGATACCTGTTGGGAAATTAGCTCTCTATTCAGCACTGGGAGGAGTTCGCCCTTCAGCCGTAAGAATGATCCCAGCTCTTGCTTGGTTGTATTTTCCATTAATAGTAAGAGAAACATCACATGAGCTTCCTTGTTGCAGTGTTTGCCAATAACCATTGATGTGGGGACTAACAATGAACAACTGCTAAAAGATGAGTTCTACATTGGTCTGAAGCAGAAAAGAGCAACCGGACAGGTTTTCCTGCTTGACCTTTACTGAAAGATATTGTAAACAAATAATTCTGCCTTGTCTTCTATTGAGATGACCGAAAAAAAATTGTAGGAATATGATGAGCTTCTTGAGGAGTTCATGAGTGCAGTGAAGCAGAACTATGGGGAAAAAGTTCTTGTACAGGTTTGATACATTATATGATTTGGGCTTACTATTTAAAGATACTGCATATGCAACACCTTTATTTTATTTAAGCCTTTATAATTCCTTCACATTGATAAGCATCCTTTAATTTTTCAGTTCGAAGACTTTGCCAACCATAATGCCTTCAAGCTGCTCTCGAAGTACAGTAAAACTCATCTTGTTTTCAATGATGACATTCAGGTATAGAGATACAGTCAGGTGCTTATTTCATTGGGTTTTTTTTGTGAACCTCTATATGATTTTGCCTTCTTTCTATAGGGAACTGCATCAGTTGTTCTAGCAGGAGTTGTTGCAGCACTGAAGTTAGTTGGTGGAACCTTGGCTGAACACACATTCTTATTCCTTGGAGCTGGGGAAGTAAGAATATAATCTATTTGCAGCTGTTATTGCTTCTTTTTCCTGATTTTCAGCCAATAGAACTGAAAAACTTCATCAAAAGTAGTAGATGAAGTCCTTCTTGAGAGAAAAGTTCATGTTATCATATCTAGTTTGGGATGTCAGATGAGAGTATCAATTGGCTTTATATGATCTCAGGCCAACTTACTGTTCTTCGTTTACAATTTTTTTTTATATAAAGTTGAGTTTGATGATGGCTGACAATTAGGTTTCTGATAGACTGATAACAGTAGTAGTACCTAAAAGAGAAAGATATAACGAGCTTTGTCATTCAAACTCCTTCCCTTCACGTCTTGTATTTACAGCTTTCATCTCATCTGTGTGTTGAAGATCACAGATTAGCCTGAATAATCAAGTTGTGAATGAGACATAAAAATCTAGACAATGTCCTGCTAAATTTCAGTTACTGTGTAATTGTAGGCTGGCACAGGTATTGCTGAGCTTATCGCTCTGGAGCTGTCCAAACAGGTATGACAAGTGTACGCGAAAGCAAGTTACTAATCTTTTGGACATCTCAAAGGAGAATTATAACATAATTGTGACTTCATTTTAACTGCAGACAAAAGCATCTCTGGAAGAAACTCGGAAGAAGTTTTGGCTTGTAGACTCCAAGGTTCTGAAATCGTGATCTCATACTTGATAAGAATACAAGATCCTACACCATCCACTGCAGTTATGTTGATTTATCAAGTGTACTTTTCTCGCAGGGGTTGATTGTCAGCTCTAGGAAGAATTCACTTCAAGAGTTCAAAAAGCCTTGGGCTCATGAACATGAACCTCTTGGTGATCTCATAAGTGCTGTTAAGGTACAAACAACAAAGTTCATTAGATAAGTTTTTTCTGTGGGTTATGTGCATAATCATCAATCTCAGTTTATTTCTAATCTATTTCGTGCTCTATTATATAGGCAATTAAGCCGACAGTATTGATCGGAACATCTGGAGTGGGGAAAACTTTTACGAAGGACGTAATTGAGGCCATGGCCTCCTTTAATGAGGTACTTCCAGCCTTGATAAAGGAAAAATGAAAATGGTATTTTCTTTTGATTTGCCTCATTAAATTACTCCACCAAGGTCTCTAATTGTCCACCAAAGCTGAAAACTTATCAATCTGCCATTACGAGAGTATGAGATTCGTTAGCTATGTAAGAGAGGTATAGATGTATATATGGTATATATACTGAGTAGAAAGATTCTAATTTTTAGAGAAATTTTGGTGCAGAAACCTGTGATTATGGCTCTTTCTAACCCTACATCACAATCAGAATGCACTGCTGAGGATGCTTATACCTGGAGTAAGGTAGACAAGTCAGGCCACTTAGGCAGAGGTTTTACTAAAGATTTGGCTGAACATGCATGTATAATTTTATATCTATCTTTTACCTTTGTTGCACTGATTGTTCTTTATTACCTTTAATTATTAGGGTCGTGCAATTTTTGCTAGTGGCAGTCCATTTGATCCTGTTGAATATGAGGGCAAAATTTTTGTTCCTGGCCAGGTAGAGAGAAGTCCTTTTTTTTTTTTTTTTTTTGAGAGAGAAGCTGAAGTTCACCTCTATAATGTCCTTTCTTGAATTCACATAGTTTCAGCTAATTGATTGTTCTATTGCCATTTCCAGTCCAACAACGCCTACATATTCCCTGGGTTTGGTTTAGGTTTGGTTATCTCTGGTGCAATCCGAGTCCATGACGACATGCTATTGGCAGCTGGTAAGTATTGCTACTGCATAAGATAAGAGCTGAAGTCCCACCTCTTCCCCCCCCCCCCCCTCCTCCAATTGACATTTAAAAAATTCTTTGATGATGTTCTATTACATTAGATTTTCTCAAATGTATGTTCAATTTAGTGCTTGTCCTTAACTTGGTAACTTAACAACTTCGTTCGTGTGACAGCTGAAGCATTAGCTGAGCAAGTTACTAAAGAGAACTATGAAAATGGGATGATTTTTCCACCATTCTCAAATATTAGGAAGATTTCAGCTCATATAGCTGCTAATGTCGCTGCCAAGGTCTATGATCTGGGTGAGTCCTCTTAACACGTACAGCTAAACATTTAACTTGGAAAAAAAGGTGATTCTCGTATTGCAATTAAGCATGATTTGAATGTTTTTGTAGGTTTGGCAACTCGCCTTCCTCGTCCTGAAAACCTTGTTAAGTATGCTGAGAGCTGCATGTATAGTCCCATTTATCGGAGTTACCGTTAGATGGGTGGACAGCCAGCGTTCCTTCTTAAACGCATATAGCTTTTATATATGAGGCCTTCTCGGATGTTGCTTTTATATGTTTTGTTGGAGTGGACTCTTGCATACTATAGAGTTTTGATTCATCAATGTGGTGACTAGCTATGTCTTATTAGCAGTGACAATATGCAAGACCTGTGTCGACTTTCACGTGCATAAATGTATTTGGTTTTTGTAAAATAAATCACACTTCCAGTGTGATTATGGCATTTTCGGTTACATACTGTGATGCTCTCATTTGCGCTGTTTTCAGTCCGATGATGTTTTTTAGCTACCTTGCTCTTAGCTCCATAGTAATTGGCAATTTCTAAGTATGTAGCTAAGCAGACTGTTCTAGTCCAGCTATATTATCTGGTGTTGGCAAACCCCCTAGTGTGTCGAGTACTCGAGTGTGTCTCCCACTTTAAAGGCACTCAAGATCTGCTATCAGTCCAGGTGGAATTTTTTGATAGCTAATGGCCGTGGTGTATAGTGGTATGCGCCATGTTATGACTAGCAAGTAGCAAGCCAACCAAACCAATTCGTTTGCCATAACAAGCCTCAACTTCATGATCTATGTCCACTAAAGAGAACATAGTTGACTTACCATTTCCGTGAAGCAATAATGAGTAATGCAATAGCCAATAGTCTTCCATGAACAGACTGGTGAATATGGTGCGAATCTAAAGTAAACCTACTAAATGAATCCCTTGAAATTTTGTTTTACTTCTTGAATATATTAGAGGCAACTTGCTCTCATAGCTCAGTTGGTTAGAGCACCCGTTTAGTAAGCGGGAGGTCTTGAGTTCAACTCTCAATGAGAGCAATCTACCTGTTTTTCTCATTTTCTTGATTTTGAAACGACTGTGACTTCTCCCAGTGTCAAATGCAATGTGACCAAAACCAGAAACCACGTAGTACAGTAAGAGTAAGCCAGTGATTGTCTGTCTAAATTTTGCCAGAAAATTCTTGCAACACACTAGCAGACATAATATACAGATCTGGTGACCAGAGACATTCACCTGTACCAGCCCCTTTTTATTTTCTTTTGATGAATCTTATGCCGTGCTTATTCTTTGTATGTCTGTTCTCCTGGTGGCAGATAAGGCTGTCTGCCTGTCTCCCTAGACTCACTCTTGCTTTTTAAAATAAAATCTAAATTCAGCTTCAAAGAAGCGAACGGTTGGTTAATGAAGAAATTAAAAAAGAAAAAAGAAGCTCACAACAGTATGTATATGGAACTAAAATTTGATACAATGGAAAGTTATCAATTTAAGATTCCACACTTGCGAAATAAATCCAACCTGCTAAATTCGAAATATCACCCCAAGGATTTACTGGTGGTTCATTGACAAGATACAAAACTAAAGTCTTCTGATCTGCTAAGTGAGCCAAGGTCAATAACTGTAATATAGCGCAGAAGTGTCTGGATTTCACAGGAATCTCTTTTAATGTTGGTACAGAACCTCTTTGTAAAAGGTTTCTGGCAAAGTTCATCTTATGTACCCCAGAAAACAAGCATATCATGAAGCAAGAAAATAAAATGTTCCGACCTGCCGGATTCGAACCAGCGACCTAAGGATATCTGTGAGTCATTGACCAACTACAGTCCTCCGCTCTACCAACTGAGCTAAGGTCGGTTCTTGTTCTGTAGATGTAGAAAGTCCATTATATTCAAAAATAATTCCATTTGGCATATTCTGTGTGGGCTGGTTCAAACCCATCAATGACATGACAATATTTTATGTTGATTGACGAGCTGTGACAAAGTCAATGTTGTCATACTAAAGAACAATCTGTTTCACCAAACCAAGGTCGGATCACGTCACATCAGCAAGATTTGAACACAGAATGCGACTATCACTAAGCCTCTTTACACATTCACGGTACAGCCGAAGAGAGAACCAATATGACTTTTCATGGAACAAAAGCAAATATAAGTGCAGTTTATTGTAGTACCTTTTAAGGATTTTGTTTACTTCTGGGTCTGATTATGTCAGAGGGATCACCTAAGAGAAATGTGTGGTTGTGAAATATTCCACAATTATTCCCACAATGGACATCTCATTGTATATTAAGAAATGAATCAGGCGCGGAAGGCAGAAAGCTGTTCTCTCAGGTAAAAGGGAACCACTGCAGTCTGTATACGTTTCAGATTATCCAAATATTTTGGAACATAAAATTACCTCAAAGATATATCTTATTTGACTCCATGGATCATGAATGAGATGGTAAACATCATCACTTCAGACTATGAATTGTCTTCTGAGTGTGTTCCGTGTATCATACAAGCCATGCCTATCATAGAGACTCCAGCTGATATTAGCTGATAATAGGAACAATTCCTAGTTAGTCAGGCACCACAATTGGTGGATAATAGAGTAGACCAATGAAAATTGCTACAGTGATCACACAGTACTAAATTAGAAGTCAAATAAGGTGTACATAAAAGTAAAACAAAAAAAAAGCAGCAAATGCGAACAAAAAGATCGCCAGATCCCGAAATCAAACAGGAGATATTCAGTGTATTAGGATGATTGATAGCCAACTACATCATGAAACCATAGAAATTTGGGGTTTGGCACAGTGGTGTCATTCTTATGTCCAGACCGTGAGATGGGGGATTCGATTCTCATGGGGTACAGTTCAGTGTTCTCCTTATCTCCGCCCTCACGTGTGGCCTGCCTCCTAACCATATAGATGATGAATCAGAACTTATCCCTTTGTCAAACAAATACAACCCAATGTTGCTTATATAGACCTCACCTGACAATCGCTAGCAATATATAGTTGTATTGTGTATGTCATTTCACCCTATGCAAAAGAACTTCAGTTTCCACACAGATCACAAGTATACCTTAAAATAGACAAACCAATGTAGAATCAGTTAGACACTTACATTGCTCAATTAATCAATAGACATGATCCAAGGGACAACAAACACTCATCAAAAAATTGGAATGGAATGGATGGAGTGATAGGCCATTTATCGTCTCTGTCAAAATTCTGATTATTTATAGTACAATCAATTGAACTGCGGTAAAAAAACATGGTTAGACAACTCCTGCTGGTGGAAAGAAGGTTGGGACATAGTCGTACCCAAGGTAAAATTCTTGTTTTAAGAGAATGTTATGACTAGTGTCCATAGATTGTGGATGAGACAGTTGACATCCTCAGACACACAATTATGCACTGGCAATTGTGTACAGATTAAAATTCAGAGAAAACACAGAATGAATCTACTTGACAGAGACCTCCTCTAGCTTGTATGAGAACCAAGTGCCTAGGAGATAGATATGGTTATTAGCAAATAATTGTTTATATAGCAATGTTATAAGAAAGCATATGTAAAGTGATGCTGGTACTATTTTCTTGACTCCACTTTCCGAGTCTAGTATTTTAATACACAACACAAGGATGGGTGTGCAGAGGAAGTTTCTGGAGGGTCCATAGTCATACCCAGAAAGTGATATCATTATCAATTAGATAACCAAGATAGGATGAAAAGCTTCAGTCATAGGCATGCCTAGATCAAAGGTGAACATATGATAGAAGTTCTAATATAACCTGCTGTTTTTACATTGTTAGACTAACAGAATCATGCCTAGGAAGTGAAACAAAACATCTTCTGCAAGAGAAATTAAACCAGCTGGATTCGAACCAGCAACATACAATCTCGCTGTTGGCCAACTATAGTCCTCAACTATATCTAGCTAAGTTCAGTCCTTCAACTGTACCTAGTGAGAGTCCATTGCATCATGAAATTCTTTCGCTCTGGCCTTGATTCCCAACTATTATCTTTATGCCAAGATTCAAGTTGCCAGATAAACAAGATTCAAGGAAGCCAAAAATAAATAAAATTAAAAGCATAAAAATTCCGACCTGCCGGATTCGAACCAGTGACCTAAGGATATCTG
>CAAKMY010023392.1:0-17906 GCA_901111285.1 Corrigiola litoralis | reverse complement strand
AACTGAGCTAAGGTCGGTTCTTGTAGCACCACTACAGATATATACTAACATCCTTCCATTCAGCTAGGGCATAGTATATTAATGCTGTTTCAAAATTCTAAATCATGTAATAGTATGTTACGAGTTATGACAAAGACGAAATGAAGCGAATCCGACCTGCTAAATATGAAACAGCGACCTAAGGGTTTCTGTGAGTCATTGACCAACTACAGCCCTCTGCTCTACCAACTGAAGTAAGGTCAGTTATTGTACTTCCGCTATAGCAAGTAGCGTTGGAGCAACCTAATTCTTATTGGCTGGGACAGCATGATGGTTGAAGACAATGTCACTAAAATGTTATGACAAACTTAAAATTGCAAGTACAGAAATGAGAAATCAACCATGCCACTGAAAGAAGACCAATCAGAGGTAAAAAATCCCACTAGCTGAAATTGATCTAGCAACCTAAGGATTACCTTTCAACCAACTACAGTCAACTACTCTACCCACTGAGCTAAGATTGATTTATCTACCATAATTAACCAATAATATAAACAGTTTATCACAAAAACCCTCCAAGTCAATAATTTAAAATGCCAGCTTAGATATGTCAATAATATGCATGACAAAGTACAGATAGATTATTTCTACAAGAAAAAAATTAGAGTCCGACCTGCCGGATTCGAACCAGCGACCTAAGGATTACTTGCAGGTCGTGAACCAACTACAGTCCTCCGCTCTACCAACTGAGCTAAGGTCGGATCTTGTACCTTATCTGCAGAGAGCCAATTGCATGCCATCATAATTCCAACTGGCTGGAATAGTATACTCTAATGATGGTTCAGACAAATCAACTAATATCCTAAGAACTCTTAGTTGTCAGCCTAGAAAACAAATGACTATGAAGTTGGACAAAAACAAAGACACGAGAATTCCAACCTGCCGCATTTGAACCAGCGGCCTAAGGATTATCTGCTTACAAACTACAGTCCTCCGCTCTTCCTACCGAGTAAGGTCGGATCATGTCAAACTAGTAAACCAACATTACCCATAAATACTAAAGGTTATGAAAAAGTCCACTATGTCTGTCATTTGTGCAGCAGATGCAGCGACTTCTAAGACATATCTAGAGTCTCAACTTGTATAATATGTATGTCTGCAGAAATGGAGATGCACATTAGTCCAGAAACTCTTACACAGTAAACTTTTTTTTTTCTGTCTAATCAACTCCAGAGCAGGCTCAAACATATCATAACAGCCTTCCATACAGCAAGAGCAGCATATTTAAATCGCTGGCTTAGCAATGTCAATAATATGGTATGACAAAGTCCATCATGTCAGGGTAGAAAACAATTATTTGTAGGGACAAAAAGTGGATCCGACCTGCCGGATTCGAACCAGCGACCTAAGGATTATCTGTTTGACAAACTACAGTCCTCCGCTCTACCAACTGAGCTAAGGTCGGATCATGCAACTCTCATGAGAGATTCATACATCTAGGACAAAACCGATTAAGATATATCAACAATGAGTTGAACATCACGTCAAACTAGAGAAGAATGATTTCTAGGAATTAAAATATATTATAGCCATCATATAGCCACCATATGGTTCAACTTCATCAGTGTTTTCAGCCATTACAGATATCATCCTCTTGCAATAAGGTTGCAAAAGCGTACAAAGAGCATATTCATCTTCAATCCACCTACTTCCTCATGGCATAACAACACAAAAAAAGGGCGGGGGGACTTTGATCTTGTTTTCATCCACAAATAGCCCATAAAATTACATCACAAATGGGCATCACATCATTAGCATATCCTAGAAAAACACTATCCACAAATAGTAAATGGACAATGTCCGACCTGCCGGATTCGAACCAGCGACCTAAGGATCAATCTGCTTTAACAACTACAGTCCTCCGCTCTACCAACTGAGCTAAGGTCGGCTTTGTCAATACACCTAGCTCAAATATTTACCAATAAATTTCATTATCTCGACTCTAATCAATAGCTCAACAAATATAGTTCTCGCACAAATTCTTAGAAAAACCCGTCTATTTTACGATAAAAGTATACAACCTATTTACAAGCTAAATTAACCCAAGTCTCCTCCGAGCCCAATTCAAAGTATATATAAAGGGGAGATAAACATCCCTTTGGTGGGCCAGCATGGCTCCGACTACTTTTACGATAAAAACAGACGGTCTCTCCCACGACTTTCTTAATTTTCGAGAAATGATAACAGCCATCCTTATCAGCTAGCAATTATAATACAATAAATTAAAATTAATTAATTAATTAATTATAAGCAAAAGAAAGGCTAAAAGTAAGAAAAAGAACAGAGTTTCTGCAGGGATAATTTCCAATCACACGTTATGGCAACGATCACAGACAGGAATCATATAATGATATAATTAATCAAACTGAAATTATAATACTAGGGTTTCAGATTGGAGTTCATAGTTGATGAATAGCACGATTACTCCACAACAATATAAGCAAATATTTGAAATAATTATGAAAGAAAATAAATTAAATAGGGGGTTTTGCATACCTTATTGTTATGTTATTATTATGGGAGCTTTCAAAGATCATCACTTTATAATATAGTGTTGAACTTTTGTTATTTTATTTTTGGCGAATTGGATTTAGATAATTCTAGGCTATGATTGGTCAATATTATTGCAACTTTACTTTTGAATAATAATAATCACAATTTTACTTGGGTTGGCAATGTTGCACCTAAATTAATGCCGTTACATTTCCCATAGTTAGTTGTACTTCTATATTTTACTTTTTTTCGGGTTTCGCTCAATTTTTGTGCTTTGTTGTATTTTTTTCCTTCAAATTGATATTTTTTTATACTTTTTTCGAGGTAATGTTTGGGTTTTAGTATACACACGGTGCGAGAAAGCCCGATTGGGTCGGGTTTAGGAATGACTTTTTGTCCCGAAGCCCAAAGATCATTTTAAAAAAACTATAAAAAAAGAACCAATTTGAAAAAAATACAAGCAAAACACAAACTTGAACGAAATCGGAGGAAAATAAAATATTGAAGGGGTAATTAATTAACGGAAAACTAACGCCGTTAGTTTGGGTTCATTATTGGCCAAACCAACTAAAGTAGAGATTATTGTTGTTCTAGAGTAAAATTGGGATTTGGGCTATGTCGAGGCTACGTTTGTCCAAATTTATTGTTCCATTCTTCTATATATGCCTCTAGTATGCCTCCCGCAAATTTTCGTCTGATGATTTCGAGGCCGAAATGAGATTTTTCGTGGGTTATAGTTCACAAAAACCAACTTTTGTTATCGATTTTTGGTTTTACGAAAAAATGTTATGAAAGTGAGAGAGTATGCTCATAGGGTATACTAGAGCATTTATGTAGCATATGGCAATATCATTCCTCTTTCTTGATGGACTTACAGTGTGTTGGTGCTCGATTCGAGCATGTGAATAATTGACAAAACCGATGATTTGGGCTATACCTAGGGTACTTTTTGACAATTTTCTTGTTCCATTCTTCATTATATGTGTCTAGGATTGCCTACTGCCAATTTTTTTCGTCTGATTCCATTTCGAGGCCGAAACGAGGTTTTTTCGTGGGTTATCGTCTACAAAAATGGGCTTTTCTGTCGTTTTTGGTTTTCCGGAAAATGTTCCGAAAGTAATCGAGCGTGCTCCTAGGGTGTATAGGAGCATAATTTTGGCATATCGAAATGTCATTCCTCCTTGATGGACTTATAGGGTGTTTATCACTCGATTCGAGCATGTGAATAATTGACAAAACCGATGATTTAAGCTATGCATATGCTACTTTTTGCTACTTTTTGCCACTTTTCTTGTTCGATTCTTCATTATAAGTGTTTAGGATTGCCTACCGCCAATTTTTGTCCGATTCCATTTCGAGGCCGAAACGAGGTTTTTTCGTGGATAATAGTCCACAAAAACCGATTTTTTCTGTCGATTTTTTGTTTTCCAAAAAATGATCTGAAAGTGATTGAGCATGCTCCTAGGGTGTACTGGAGCATAATTGTAGCATCTGGCAATGTGATTCCTCCTTCTTGATAGACTTACGGTAAGTTTTATCGCTCGATTCGAGCATATGAATACTGACAAAACCGATGATTTGGGTTATGCTGAGGCTACGTTTTGCCAATTCTATTGTTCCATTCTTCTATATATTTCTCCAGTATGCCTCCTGCAAATATTCCTCAGATTCGATTTTGGGGCCGAAACGAGGTTTTTCGTGAGTTATAGTCCACAAAAAGTTGCTTTTCGGTCGATTTTTGGTTTTACGAAAAATGTTATAAAAGTGAATGAGCATGGTCCTAGGGTGTATTGGAGCATTTGTTGTAGCATATGGCAATGCCATTCCTCCTTTTTAATGGATCTACAGTGTGTTTATCGCTCGATTCGAGCATGAAAATAATTGACAAAACCGATGATTTGGGTTATACCTAGACTACTTTTTGACAACTTTCTTGTACCATTCTTCATTATTTGTGTCTAGGATTGTCTACCAACAATTTTCGTCCGATTCCATTTGGAGGCCGAACCGAGGTTTTTTCGTGGGTTATCATCCACAAAACAGGCTTTTTTTTGTCAATTTTTGGTTTTCCGGAAAAATTTTCTAGAAAGTGATCGAGCATGCTCCTAGGATTTACTGGAGCATAATTTTGGCATATGGCAATGTAATTCCACTTTCTTGATGGACTTAAAGTGTGTTTATCACTCGATTAGAGCATGTGAATAATTGACAAAACCGAGGATTTAAGCAAAGTGTCGAGTGCTAGAGACATTACTCTTCGCACATTAAGTATAGCAAAGTGTCGAGTGCTAGAGACTCCTACAGTCCTACACAAGGTGTCGTACCTCTTTACATGCTCAACGCAGACATAAACCTCAACAATCTGACTTAGGAACTACTCCGTATGTACAACAAAGGAAATACGCCTTGAAGAATAAACATCTCATTTCAAGACGCCATGTTCGTCCACTGTCATGGAGCAACACATCCAGATACCTCTCTAAACAAACTTGCATAGGGGGCTGCATGATAAATTTCAAAATTACCATACTTCGATGAGAGAAACAAAATGCTTGTGAGTTGTGAGTTGTGAGCCAAAAAGCTACGAAGAGGAACAAATCTTCTACGAGCATAAAACTTGAGCATACCAAAGTATGCAGTAAAGAAAACATATCATCAAAATTGAGAAGCAGATAGGAAATGTTGGCCTATAGCACATGAATGCCTCTGTTCCCTTGAAACAGGTTGTTTCTCATTTGTTATATTGACTCACATCAGTAGCAACTCATAGGATAGTCTATGACTATCAGCATAGAAAGGTAGAGAATTGCCAAATATGTATCCAAATATCAAACGCCGATGTTAGTGAGGGCAGTACTTTATGACAATGAGCATCAGTTCAGCACTTCAGCAAAATGCAAGGGTGGCGGGGAGCATCAGGGTCAAATAAAAGCCATAAAGTCCGTAATTCAGGAAGACTAAACGGAAATTTCCTATAAAAGAGGACCATGTTACTGTAGTTCATCATCTCCTTTCTTATGTAAGTTGGTACATAGCTGAACCTTAGCATGCTACTGTATTATACTACATGGCCTGGACACTCTTGTTAATAAACTGTGGTAACAATTATAGCAGCATCAGTTTGGGTCAAAAGAACATATAAGCCAGTGCATGTTGTCATACTTCTCTTACCCTAGCACATGGATTTTAAAAACCTTTTGTTTTCAACCCCATCGCATGTAGTCATACTGGCTCCATGTAAGTATACCTCTATATGCATCTGACAACGTCAATTAACTCGAAGGATAAAGGGGACAGAAAAGCACTCATTCCTAGTTCATCTTTCTCAAACTGCGTTGATCTAATCCCATGCCATTGAGATTTACATTGATTTAAGAGATTGAAAAATATTATTTTGTTTCTAACAAATAATATGTCAAGCAGCTCAGAAAATATAGAAGTCATGTCACAATATATAACTCCTGATGAAGCTGCTTATTGAGCTACTTGACTCTGGTCCTTTGAATGCCGTTGAAAGCATCCTGCAGACCAATTCCTCTACAAAAGCACCTGATATAACCTCGATCTTGCCGGGCTTTACTAGACTCGTGGCCAATAGTCATAGTTTTACAAAAGCAGCTAGACAATAAAATCCCGAGAAACCAGAACGTAAACACAAAAGTTAAAAAAGACAAAAAGAAACGCAATTAATTAGCTAATATCTAGACAAGGCCACAACTCAATGATAATAAGCATATACCTTTGATGACCCAGTAGGTTAAGCAAGTGGTATGACAATTTGCACACATCAATCTCTAATTTGACAAGCAAACAATCCGTGTTTGACACCATTACTGGATGCGATGATACTACCTCCATCGAACTCAATCTCACAAGCTGAGGAACTCCTACCGAGCTTGAACAATTTCTTGCAGAACTCACAGTCTTTCCAGAGCTGGACTTCTTTTTGCTTTTCACCCATATAAACATGAACATAAAGTCGTTCCAGTACACTCGCATTACATAGAAAATACTCCAGCAACTTCATTTCATAGTCGTAACCCCGAAGACCCCTAATTTCCAGCCACTTGAGCTTACTTAACATAGTAGCTGGTAGAGAATCAAATGCATTGTCGTTCTCTAGTGTATTTGAATATCTGGACACCTTAAGAATCTCTAAATTGGGGAAGCATCTTAGAGAATGTAAGAAATCTTTCCAACAAAAAGGATCAATAGAGGTTAAGGCCGTATCCAGATGGGTTAGATTATGAAAGATTGGCAGAGTATCATCATTCACAGAGCCAAGGTATCCAAAGGTCCTACTATCATCATATAGAACAAGATAGCGAGCATTATAAATTCCTTGAATAAGCTTTGACACCATGTCATCCTTGCCGTTTTCGCCCTCCTTATCCTCATCCTCAGTCATCTGAATCCGAATATATATATACATAGCTTTATTCTCTCGAGAGATTGTGGCTTTGAGCAACATAGTTGGATTCTCAACAAAGTAGTAAGACGTACTATCATAGAAATCATGCATGTCAAAGCGTAACAGAGTAGGTGCATTAATCACAAATTTGCACTTAGATGGGTGTATCATCCTTAAATACAAACTCTTCAAATGGGGAGACGAGATATCAACAAAATGATCAGTGTAAGACAAATAAAACTCCAAATATAAGTCTTCCAAAAGTGGACAAGACCTGAACAATGTTCCCATCAAGTTGCGATTATCATCATCAAGAGACAAACTACGTTCCTTCAAATTAGGAAGATTGATTGTACCAGGCAACTTAGAATCATCAACACCAAGCATACCCGTTAATTCCAAGACTACCAAAGAGTGACACTGATTAAATACCCAAGTTGGCATACGAATTTGAGGCATGATACAGGTCTCAATTAAAACCTTAATTTGCTCCACTTTTCGACGCCGAATGTGAGCCAAGCAGGAGTCCACAAGGGGGGATATAGTGTCTTCCTAATCATCTGGGGGTTCGAGTTCCAATAGATGAATTTTGGGCGAGGTGAGCTGGCGAAGAATGTGGTCAACTGTGTCTAACTTCAACCGGCGTATTCGAAGGCTGATGAGTTGGGTCCACAGGTGGGTCCATCGTCGGGATAAGACAGAGGTCGCGGCAGCAGCTTTGATTGGGAGGTGAGATATGATATCAACGAGGAGGCTGTCCGGAAGTGAGGTCAACCTGTCTTGGCCTTCTTCTCCAACGCCATGATCTTCGGTCGTGCTTAGCCTCCTCATCCTCTTGTCACCATTATTGCATGCCATCGTTTGGATTGATTTGGTGAAGAGTTTTTGTTTGGGTTGCTTACTCCAACATTATGTCGTTCAGAAGGGCCACCTATCTAACGATCGGTCAAATTGAAACGTTCATTACCTTTATTTATTTATTTATTTATTTATTTATTTTGCTTGTTTAAAATGCACGCACAAAATCGCTGATAAGAATCAAACCTCAATGGTGGCCACCTATCCAACGATCGGTCAAATTGAAACGTTCATTACCTTTATTTATTTATTTATTTTGTTCACTTGTGTGTCTGATTCTGTCAGAAGTATTACCTAAATAATTGTCTGAAATTTCAAATATTTTAATCATTTAAGTTATGATATATTCCATAATTGTTCCCACAATGGACATCTCAATGTATTTTATGAATGTATCAGGCGAGGGAGACAGAGTGATCTTCTCTTAAGGAACAACAAATATCCAATCTCCAATCTGCCAATCTATTAGTCAACACTGTCTGTATATGTTCCAGATTTTCCAAATTGTCGAAAATATTATTACCTCATAGAAATAGATTATTTTACTCCACTGCTTATGAACGAAATGGTGGACATCATTTCTTCGGGCTGTTGAGTCGTCTTCTGAGTGAGTTCTGTTGATATACAAGCCATATCCTGTTATAGAGACTCCAGCTGAAAATAGCTGATAATAGGAACATTTTGTAGTTAGTCACTGGACAATAGAGCAAACCAATGAATAATTGCTACAGTGATAATATGTACTAATTAGAAGTCAAATAAGGTGTAAACAAAACCAAAAAACAGAAGTAATTGACAAGCCAACACCAAATACGGGCAGATAGATCACGAAATCCTGGACTCGAAAATGAGACATTCAATGTATTAGGATGATTGATAGCCAACTACGTCACAAACTCACAATAATATGGAAAACTGGGGTTTGGCACAATGGTGTCATTCTCATCCTCTAACTGCAAGATGGCGGGTTTGATTATCATGGAATACATTTGAGTGTTCCCCTCACCTCCGCCCTCAAAGTGTGGCCTGCCTCCTGACCCTACCCCTTAAAAAAGCACGACATCACAGCAGTACAACAAAATTGGTAGAAAACTTTAAACTGTATGAATCAGAACTTCTCTCACTGTGCAAACATATTCAACCCAACGTTGCTTATATAAATTTGACAATCGCTAGCAAAGTATACTTGTATCATGTAAGCCAGTTCACCCTTCACTAAAGAATTTCAGCTTCCACACAGATCACAGTTTTTACCTTTGCATAGACAGGCCAATGCAGAATTAGTTGGAATATTACTTTGCTCTATAGATCAATAGGTATGAATATATGATCCATGGAAGCGACAAATAATGATCCATGGAAGCGACAAGTAGTCATTAAAGAAATGGAAGGGAGTAAATGAATAATAGGCTAATCATCATATCTGTCGAAGTTCTGATTATTAATAATCAGATCATTTGAATTGTGGTAAAGAAACATGATTAAGCAACTCCTGCTGGTGGATCAAATGAAAAATGTTTGAAAGTAGATGTGGGGCATAGTCCTGCCCAGACTTAAGAGGGTAACATTCTTAACTTTTGAAACAATGTTATGACTAGTTTTCATGAATATCGGATGAGACTATTAGCATCCTTAATTCAGCACTGGTAGTTGTGTACATGGTAAATTTCAGGAAAAAAACAAAATAGTTCTACTTGACACAGACCTCCTCTAGCTTGTATGAGAACATATGCCAAGGAGCTAGACATGGTTATTAGCAAATGATTATTAATATTGTACAAATATAGCAAGGTTTGACACATTGAAGAAACATATGTCAAGTGATGCATAAATAATAAAATATAGTAAGTTGCCATACGAACAAGAATCTAGGAAGAACCAAAAATTATCAAAAGCATCAAGAAATCCGATCTTATTATCTGAGGCTATTGACCAACTACAGTCCTCCGCTCTACCAACTAAGTCAAGGTCGGTTCTTGAAGCACCACCGCAGGTATATTCTAACATCCTTCCATTCAGCTAGGACATAGCATAGTAATACTGGTCCAGAGATTCCAATCATATACTAGTAAGTTGATTTATGACAAAGATCAACCAGAAAACAATTATTTCAAGAATAATAAAAGAAACAGAGCAAAGGGGGAAAAATGATGGAAAGAATCCGAGCTGCCGGATTTGAACCAGCGGCCTAAGGATTTCGAGGAATTATTGACCAACTACAGTCCTCCGCTCTGCCAACTGAGCTAAGGTCAGTTATTGTACATTGGCTGCAGAAAGCCCATGATATAGCAAGTAGCATTGGAGCAACCTAATTCTAATTGGCTGAGACAGCATGATGATTCAAGATAATGTCACAAAAATGTTATGACACACAAGATTGCAACTATAGAATTTGAAAAACACCCATGCCACTGAAAATAGACTAATCAGAGGTGAAAAAGCCCACATTCTGAAATTCATCCCGCAACCTATGTATTACCTTTTAACCAACTACCGTCCTCCTTTAATCTACCAACTGAGCTATAATTGATCTATGCCATCCTAGAAACCCAATAATATAATATATTTATCACCAAAACCCTGTGAACAGATAAAAACACCAGAGGAAGACAGAGAGTCTACATATTCAGTCATCAAACTAGAATAGCAGCAGAAAAACTTTCCGTTTTTTGCGTCTTCTATAGCTCCATGGCAAATTCTGTCAGGGAAAGGAAATTTAAGAACATAAAGAAAGTTCAACATGCCAGATACAAAACAAACGCCCCGAGGATTAAACTACATTATCTACTTAAACAAGTGAGCTAAGAATAGCTATTCGCCTGTCCCAGAATTCTAATGTTGTCATAGTCTGGACTTCAGTGAATAACAAAAATACAAAAAGTAATTGACAAGAATCATCCCTATCAGATTGCAAAAGAAGCACCACCCTCCAATGAATACAAAATTACAAACAATACAGAATACTTCAACTGAAATCAATTACCACATAAACTATTTTAACTAATATTATTGCATTTAGCCATTCTTCATATCCTATATGTATTATAAGACAATGAAAAAGTCTATTATGTCTGTCAATCATGAATAGATGCAGAGACTTCTAAGACTGATCTAAAGTCTCAATGTAGTTGTACAAATAAATATCGGCAGCAATGTAGCCCTTGACACACTTGTATCATACTACATGGCCCTTGACACACTTGTATCATAAACTGTGATAACAATTACAGCAACATCGCTTTGGACCAAAAGAACATATAAGCCGATGCATGTAGTCATACTACTCCTACCCCACTCAGGATTACGAACACCTTTTGTTTCCAACCCCTTATTATGTCGTCAAGTAGGAACCATGCAAGTATACCTCTATATGCATCTGACAATGTAAATTAAAAGGGAAATCTAAAGGAGACAGAAAAGCACTAATCCATGGTTCATTTTTCTCAAATTGTGTTATGCCATTGAGATTTGCATTGATTTAAGAGCTTGAAGTATAATATCTTGTTAATATGCATAGCCGCTTAGGAATTGTAAAAATGTCATGTGGCAGCTCCCACCACCCTGACCTTCCTATCTGCCAAGCAAGCAATTCATAACTCCTGATAAAGCTGCTAATCAAGCTCTACTTGACTGTGGTCCTTTGAGTGCCTTTTAAAGCATCCAGCAAACCAATTCCTTTACAAAAGCACCTCATATAACCTCAACCCTGCCGGGCTTTACTCCGTGTCTAGAGTTCAATAACCAGCTTCTAGACAATAAAATCCCGAATAAACAGATCATCCACACATAATAAAAAGAAGAGGAAAATCGCAATCATTAGATAATATCTAGACAAGGACACAGCACCATCACAGTAAGCATATACCTGTCACCTAGTTGCTTGAGTTTGAGCTACTGGTATCAATCTTCAATTTGACAAGTAAGCAATCCATTTTTGACGTCATTACTTGATGCCTTGATCCTATCTCCATGGAACTTAATCTCACAAGTTGAGGAACTCCTAGGAAGCTTGAATAACTTCTTGCAAAACTCACATTCTTTCCATAGTCGGACTTCTTTTTGCTCACCCTTAATAGAGGCATAAACAGAAAGTCGAGCCATTATACTCGCATTACATAGAAAGTACTCTAGCAACGCCAGTTCATAGTCGTATCCCTGAAGGCTCGTAATTTCCATCCACTTGAGCTTACCTAACATAGTAGGGAATAAAGAACGGAATGCATTGTCATTCTCTTGCGTATTCGAATATCTGGACACCTTAAGAACCTCTAGGTTGGGAAAGCATCTTAGAGAAGGTAAGAAATCTTTCCAATAAAGAGACTTATCAAATGTTGTATCTAGATATGTTAGATTGTGAAAGATTGGCAGAGCATCATCATTCAAAGAGCCAAGGTAACTGAAGATCTCAATACCATCATTTAATTCAAGATAGCGAACATTAGAAATCCCTTGAATAAAATTTGACACCCTGACATCCTTGCAATCTTCGTCCTCTTCATCCGCAACTAAACAGGGCTGCTCTTCATTCTCTAAATAAATCTCCGCTTTGAGCAACATAGTTGGATTGTCAACAAAGTAACAAGACGTACTATCATAAAAACCGTGCACCTCAAAGTATAACAGAGCAGGTGCATTGATCACAAATTTGCACCGCCGTGGGTATATCATCCTTAAATACAAATTCTTCAAACGGGGAGACGAGATATCGACAAAATGACCAACTTCAAACAACTCAAACTCCAAACGCAAGTCTTCCAGAATTGGACAAGACCTAAACAACGTCCTCATCAAGTTGCCATTATCATCGCCAAGGATCAATTCAAGTCGCTTCAAATTAGGAAGATTGAAAGCAGGGGGCAACTCAGAGTCATCAACTCGGAGGAGTACCAACTTCAAGACTACCAAAGAGCGACACTCGCTGAATACCCAACATGGCATGGAAAATCTAGGCAGTTCATCAACACCGGGGAATAGTAACTCAATTTCCTCCACGTTTCGGTGTCGAACGTGGGCCAAGCAGGAGTCCACAACGGAGAACACAGTGTCTACGTCATCATCTGGGGGGTCCAGTTGGAGTAGATGGATTTTGGGCGAGGTGAGCTGGCGGAGAATGTGGTCAACTGTGTGTAAGTCTAGCTTGTATAGCCAAAGGCGGGTGAGGTGTGTCCAGAGGTGGGCCCACCGGCGGGATAAGGCGGAGGTTGCGGCAGCGGTGTCGATAGGGAGGAGAGAGATGATCTCGATGAGGAGGTTGTCCGGAAGTGAGCTCAGCCAATCTCGGCCTTCTTCTTCTTCTTCTTCAACACCATGATGATCTTCGGTCGTGCTTTGCCCCCTCCTCTTGCCACCATTGTTGGAAGCCATCACTTGGATTGCTATGGTGAGGATTTTTTGGGAGGTTTTGGAACTCTTCAGGGGTTTTCTGTTTGAGGGTCGCTTGATTTTTTGCCTCTAGCTACCCAATTGTCGGTCATATTGACTATTTTTCTCTTTTGGCAAAGGCAAATTCTACAATGGCCACATTAAAAATGTGGCCACCACTATAAATATATCATAGCCATTTGATTTTGAGCAGTTAATCCTGAGCATTGGTTAAGTTGACCACTCCATATATATTTTAAACAAAATACAAAATTGATAATAAATTACAAAAAATTTAAAGGTAAATTTTATTTTTTATTTTTCTAGAAAATGGAGGTAGAAGTTTCAACTTTGAACTGGTTGTTATTCCGTAAGTATGTAAAGCCTAACAGAGTAGTAGAAATATCACTTTTAATTACAAAATTTCTAATTTATGTTTTTTAATTATTTTTTTATGGTCAAACTTTGAAAGGTTGAGATTTGTTATTGATAATGAATGACTCATATTAAAAGCAATGGTGGCCACATTTTTGATGTGGCCACTGAAGAATCACCCTTTGGCAAAGGGAACATCATCACTTCTCTTTGGGTGATTCTATAGTGGCCACAATAAAAATGTGGCCATAGCAAAATAAGTCGATCTCAACCATCTATTCTCAAAACTTAATCTAAACCCTTGAGAACCTCTTAGGGAGAGGTAGAGGGGAGAGGAGGGAGGGTGGGGCCGGCGGTAGGAGGCTGGGCTCCGACAGGGGAGGGTGGGTTCAGACGAGGGAGGGCGGGGCTGGCTGAGGGTGGGTGCGGCGTGGTATGCGCAGCTAGGCGTCGGTGGGAGAGGGTCGGACTGGGCGCCGGTGGGATAGGGCGGGGCTGAGTGGTGTCGGAAGATGGTGGGGATAATAGAGGAAGATGGTGTTTGGTAGTGAAGGGGAAGAGAGGAAGGGTAATTATTAATTTTCTATATTTTTATATTAGTCAACTTATTCAATGGTTAGGATTAAATGGTGAGAATGAATGTTTAAAATTTGTTTTTAATGATGGCCACATTTTTAATGTAGTCATTGTAGAATTACATCTTCTCTTTAATAGTTAAAGTAGTTCACTTTATTTTCAGTTTAACACTTCCGTAAGACAACGAGAAAAAACATAACATACCAAGTGCAAGTACTAAAAAGTAAAACCACAAGGCCAAGACGTCTACTGCCCTTAGCCAAATTATGCGTTTAAGACACACCTTCCCTACTCCCTAGAAACCTTGAGCTTGGAAAGGTAGAGAATAGCGTCTAGTTCACTAATGCAAGGCGCCATGGCACAACCATAGTCCAACTGTTTAGTGAATGCACTTTTCTTTAGTTCAATTTTAATAGTTAAGTTTAGTTTACTAGTTAAATTCATTTAATCAATTTAGTTAAGTTTAGTTCACTAATTCACTTCGTTAAAATCATTTAAGATATATTCAATTACTAATGTAGTTTTAGTTTATGTCTCTAAAAATTAGTTCACTATTTCATGTTAGCTCACTAATTAAATTCACTACTTTAATGTTGGCCTATAGCGCATATATACCTTTCTTATCTTGAAGCATGTTGTTTCTGAGTTGTTATATTGACTCACATAAACAAAGTTAATTATAAAAATTGTAATAATAAGTAAAAAAATGCCAAAAAGTATGTTTTCTGAGCTTTATAAACTTTTATGAAAATATAATAAAAAAAATGACGGATAGTATTGGAGAAAGATGTGATAGATATATAAAGAATAATTGTATGATAATATTAAGAGATATTATGTTATAGATTTGGAATATCATGAGAGACAAGTTTAGGATAATATAATTAGTTACCTATTAGGACTTATACTCTTTTTTGGTCTCAAAAAAGCGCACAAAGTCGCAGATAAGAATCGAAGTCCCAACCTCATGATTAGGGTAAGATAGCTCCAACCACTTGAGCTATTTCTTTTCTTATTAGGACTTATACTCTACATATTGGTTTGTTGGATGAGTTATCAATGTGCTCATACACACCAACAATGAACGTACTAGGACTAGGATGAATAAACTCAACTCAACTGAACTACTACAAAACAAGTGATGATGTCCCCTTGTGAATAAAAACAAGGTGACAACCATTCCAATCTCCAAACCCTCTCAAAAGCTCCTCGATCATCATATCAATTCAAACAATGGGGTCCAACAATGTCCGCAAGAGAAGGAGGAGAATGAAAAAGAACAATGCCGTCGTAGAAGAAGGAGAGCAAGACATGCTGAGCAACCTTCCCGACAGCCTCCTTGTCCATATCATCTCATTCCTCCCTATCGAAACCGCAGCCGCAACCTCAGTTTTATCCCGACGGTGGCCCCACACCTCTGGACCCAAATCACCGGCCTCCGAATAAACTGGATAGAGTTAGACACAGCTGAACACATTCTACGCAAGCTCACCTCACCGAAAGTTCACGTACTCCAACTCCAACTTGGTCCCCCATATAATAAGGCAGACACTGTATCCCTCCTTGTGGATTCCTGCATGACTCACATTCGAAGCCGAAACGTGGAGAAGGTAACTCTTAGCGCTCTTAGCTTTCCTTCTATTTATATCCCAGCTTGGATTTTCCGGTCTCATTCTTTGGTAGTCTTGAAACTGGATTGCATGTTTCGAGTTGATGAATATAAGTTGGCTTCTGGTATCAATCTTCCTAATTTGAAGAAGCTTCGTATGTTGCTTTGCGATGATCATGGCAACCTAATGGGGACATTGTTTAGGTCTTGTCCACTTTTGGAAGACTTATGTTTGAAGTTTGAATTGTCTATGCATGATCATGTCGTGGAGATATCGTTTCCTTATTTGAAGTCTTTGTATTTATTTATGTTGGGATCGTTCGGGTGCAAATTTGTGATCAGTGCACCTAAACTGTTGCGCCTTGGGATAGACTATAAGTACAATACATCTTATTCCTTTGTCGAGTGTCCAACTCTCTTGGTCAAAGCAGATATCTCCTTCGATGAGGAAGATCCTTTAATGTCGAGCGAAGATTCTAGGGTTGCCCTCCTCTCAAAGCTTATTCAAGGGATTTCCTATGTTCGCTATCTTGATCTAGATGGTGCTAATAAGATCTTCAGTTACCTTGGCTCTATGGATGATGATGCTTTACCAATCTTTCATAATGTAACACATCTAAAGACAACCTTGGATGATCGTGGTTGTTCGAAAGATTTCCTACTTTCTCTAAAATGTTTTCCCAAGTTAGAGATTCTTGAGGTGTCCACATATACGACATGGCAAGACAATTGGACTGCACTTCAAACACTACCTGCACTACCTGCTATATTGTTAAGTAAGCTGAGGATGGTTATTTCGAGTTTATGTGGATATGAGTATGATATGAAGTTGCTAGAGTACATTCTAGGTAATGCCAGTGTACTGGAACGACTTTCTGTTCGTGTCTCTATTCATGATGAGCGAAAAGAAGACCGGCTATGGAAGGAATATGAGTTTTGCAAGAAATTGTTCTTGCTTCCTAGGAGCTCCTCAACATGTGAGATTAAATTCTGTGGATCACTTATCAGTGCATCAAGCAATGACCTTAAAGACCAATCACTTTCATGTCGAATTACAGGTTGATGTGTGCAAGTTTCCGTACCAGTAGCTAAACTCAAGCAACTTGATGACAGACAGGTATATGAAGTTGCTAAGAGTGCACTCTAGCTAATTGATTGCCCTTTTGTTTGTCAGTAACTAAGTATGTATGAGTTTCCAAAATACTGTTTTAAGATGTTGGATAAGTGTCAGCATGTTACATCTTTCTGGCTTTTTGCGGATCCATATGTATTTTGATATGTTGACTTGGCCGCTTTGGCATTCAGATTCCTTTAGTAGTAATTGGAAAATATAATCTTTGAATGATGCATGCTAAGTTGGCTTAATTGTACTAGTTGACCTTTGTGATTACAGTCTAACACTGTATGCTTCGAAACTTGATGAAGTACAATAGGCCACCAATTATCTTCTTTCACATAGGGCGTATGAGGATGATGTGTTGGGTGACGATCATATAAGAAAGTACATCTTCATATGTTTGTGTGAGGGTGGGCTGGAGTCAGGGGTTTAGGTATGGAGGTTGGCGTTTAAAGCGCTGGTTCTGTACTGCTCTGTTTGATGCTGTAATTTGGAGGTCTGAAGGTGGAACTTAACGAATTGCTGTGGCATCTAAATGAGAACAGTACAATCTATGGAGTGCTAAATCTATAATTATTCAATGGCTTCAAAGAAAGATATTGACATTCTTAGACATGATGAAGATGGCATACTGTTGAACTTGAATATGGAATTAACACTTTTCTGTCTCCGCTATATTTCAAGTTGTCAGAGGTATATAGAAGTGCTTATGAGGTTGCTGCTAAGTTCATCCTTGCATTAGCCGTATGACTTACATTATAGAGATACTTGGTCATTTTCATGAGGATCATGAGATATTAGTAAACGCATCTGCTTGCAAAAACAGACTATTGCTTCTGTCCTTTTGGTCAAAAATGAAAATTAGGATTTAGGACTGACTACATTGGAATACGAGAAGCCCGGATAAACTTCCGTCCAGAGTGCCCGACTGCTGGTAGGAGCTATCAAAGTCAGGCCCGTCCAATAGGGTGTGCAAGCTGAGCAGAGGAACAGGGCCTCACTTGATGTGGGGCCCTATATATATACTAACACTATACAAATGCATATTCCTTTGCCAAGTATCAGTG
>CAAKMY010023347.1:347-12332 GCA_901111285.1 Corrigiola litoralis | reverse complement strand
TCATGATTTGTTCAATTAAAACCTAATAGAACCATAATGTTACAGAAGTCAAAAGGTCATGAAGTTATACATGAAATAATTAAAAAAATGTTTATAATTATGTTGCATTCAAGTGTATGCCACGTGTCCTAAACTTAGGAAATCTTAGGTGTTTAAGATAATAGTATAGATTAGTTTTAATAGTCACAATTTATTTCAAGACTTTTGTTCTTCTATAAACAACTATAGTTTGGTTGTGTTTAATTCTTATGACTTTTGGTCTTTTGTAACTATATCATATAATATCGTATTATGAATTTTGTTATTCTGTAATGTTTATAGTTATATATATGTTTTTATTTTGTTAACTTATTCTTTTAACATCCTTTACACAATATTTGAATTATTTTTACTTTTCCATTATTTCCCCGATTATTTTGATATGTTCTAAATGAGGTAAGACTCCAAACCAATATTTAAATCCTTTTTCTGACATGATCAATAGCTTTTTTAAGCATCCTTATTTTTGTGATATTTCTTTTTATGTAGGATGTGTGTATTTGTGTTCAGCTTCATGCATGTTCTTGATCTAATTTTTCGACCTTATAATTGCAAAACCATGAAATGACATTAGAAAGAAAATTAAAAATTAAAGTAAGTGGAACCATCATTATAGATTGATACGAGTGTAGTGTTATTTTAATCCTATGATCTTCATATTATATTTATCTTATCTATAATTTTTGCTTCATTACTCGAAAACCAAATTCTTATTTGTTTTCCATTTATTTGACCTTTTTTAACTTAATATTGATCTCATTTTAACATCTATTCTTATTTAATTAATAACCCAATCAATTTAAGTAATGTTTCTGCCACATATTACTTTGTGTTTGATTTTTAGAGTTACTCATATAATATTCAATATAATATTGGGTTATTCAAGTGTAGATGATGTGAGGCAACTCCAAATTAATCATTTCCAAGTCACGCAATATTGAACTTTATATTTTTTTTTTAAGTGCGGGTAATTAAAGAACTTCAGATTGACCATTTACAAGTAAGTGATATAAGAAATGCATTTTGACATCTTTTTCCTTCATCTATCTTTCTTTTTCTTCCAAATTACGCTGCTCTTATGTGTTGATTATCATAAAACTTTATTTGATTTATTAGATAATAATAATATTATAATATTATATGTTTAAAATATTAATAATTAAGTTATATGATCATGACTTTTATAGGTGTGCTCCACATCAAAATTATTTTCTTTAAATTTTTTTCCTTCTACGTATTATTAGTCAAATATTCTTAATCTTTTTTCAAGTTTTGTTGTATTACCAAAAGTTAAGGGAAGTAAGTCTTTCATGAAGCTACTAATTTTCACAAATATAGTATAAGAAAATAGTCTAATGATTTTCTTAATGCAAAAACTAAAAAATATAATTTAAAAAAGAGGAAAGTGAGAGAAATTTCGTAAATGCATGGGATTAAAAACTAAACCGTTTGTCGAATTAAGCAATTTAAAAGGTAATATGAACAAGTTATAGATCTTCCTCCAGGAAGACAGGATTCACTCAATTGCCCACAAAATTAACAGTGTGCATAAATTCCTCCTCTCCTATACAATGATAATTAAACGAAATCTTACTTATTACAAAAAGAAGAATAAATAACAAGGGAAAATTGATGAACAATCGTCATGCTAAAGTATGATCGACAGGCCAAAGTAAATGATTTTTTCATATGATCATCACTGCCATTTGTTAGCAACGAGGTCAGCAAGATCAACAACTCTTTGAGAGTAGCCCCACTCATTGTCATACCAAGCAATAACCTTCACCATATCATCTCCCATAACCATGGTAAGAGAAGAGTCCACGGTAGAGGATACGTCACTGCATCTAAAGTCCACAGAAACAAGAGGCTCATCACAAACAGATAAAATACCCTTAAGCTCCTTGTCAGCAGACTCCCTAAAGGCGGCATTCACCTCTTCCGCAAAGGTCTTCTTCGTGACTTGAACAACAAGGTCGACCACTGAGACGTTAGGGGTAGGGACACGAAGAGCAATACCATTGAGCTTGCCTTTGAGATTAGGAAGCACCAGAGCCACTGCCTTGGCTGCACCAGTTGATGTGGGTACGATGTTTAGTGCTGCAGCTCTTGCACGCCTTAGATCTCTGTGGCTAGCATCTAGAAGTCTCTGATCTCCAGTGTACGAGTGAGTGGTGGTCATTGTTCCTTTGATGATGCCTGCCAAGTCATAAAATATAATGATATACATGAACCAGTGAATACAGATATTGTCACATAGTTCTATAGAGAAGCTACTGAGTACATACCGAATTTTTGGTCGAGGACCTTGACAAAGGGAGCCAGGCAATTAGTGGTACAAGAAGCGTTACTGATAATGTCCTCAGAATGGACGTAATTCTCCTCATTGACACCCATAACATAGGTTGGTATATCTCCTTTTCCTGGGGCAGTGATCAGAACCTTCTTAGCGCCAGCCTGCAAGTGCTTCCCTGCACCTTCCCTGTCCACGAACACTCCTGTCCCTTCTATAACCAAATCTATGCCCATGTCCCTGCACCATTTAACTCTTTACATAAACCAAAATTCACTGCACATGGTGTTCTTAATACTTCCTTCATCAAGAATGTCACTCATTACAACAATTAGCTTCTAGTAGTTTATCCTGATTGTTCATTTTACCATTATGAATTAACAAAATGCGATTTTGCGACCAACATAATACACAATTACAATGAAATGCAATATTTTGCACACCACAATAGAGAATGTGATTGACTCTTAACGACTGCAGCCCCCTTTCCCCCCTTCTTAGTCTTCCTAATATTAACAAACCATTTCATCAATGTCACTCCATTTTTATATACTGTAGCTAATAAAACATTAGCATACAATATGTGCAATGTTATGCATTAGCAATTTAGCATACAAAATAAATTGGTTTCTTTTATTTAAATAGATCGATATAGGTGTATGCTTATGCACACATGTACCACTGTAATCAAATTGCATACATGAAGTATAAGCAACCAAACTCACACATTAAGTTCAGTTCTGGTAAAATAGAGACAATACTAACCCCCAGGGTAGATTGACAGGGTTCCTGTCTGAAACGACTTTGATGATTTTGCCGTCAACAGAGATGCCATCGGTTCCCACAGGACTAACATCAGCGTCAAATGTTCCAAGGGTGGAGTCATACTTGAGAAGGTGAGACGCTTGTTTCACACCTCCGGTGTCGTTGATGACCACGACATCCAGGGGTGAGTCTTTCCTACCGTGCCAACACCTCAGGAAGTTCCTTCCAATCCTCCCAAATCCATTGATTGCCACTTTAAGTTTTGCTTCCACCACTCCTTTCTGGCTACTTCTGCTCCCGGCAAACTACTCATGTGAAAAATCATCAGTAACTATTGTACATTATATTAATGGACTAAACTAGCTTGAACAACAAAGATGTATATGTAGGTAGGAGTTATTCCTTGCTGTAGGTGTTTGTTATCATGCAAGAAACTTAGATTAATGTAGCATAACTAGCAAGTATAACGTACCAAAATCCCTCTAAATGTGAACGTAGATTGTATAGTAAAATAACATTAATTTGGTTCACAAAATGCTGGGAAAGAAGGAACAAAACATTTTGTTTCAAAGAATAGTTTGTGGCATAATCATCACTTGTTCACAAATTAATGTATGTCCAGATCCTATGTCATATCAAGGAACCTACATCAAATCTAGCTATCCCATATCATTATCTGGTCTAATGGTGATACATAATCAATTTGGTTCGATCAAAATGGTTTAAAACAAAAGAAACAACTGTGCAGTGCATATTACTTGTCACTTCCAGTACCACTTTGTGATCACGTACATAATGAGAAATGATGTATGTCCCAAAATAACAATCATAAATGTTGCAGGTATTTCTAGCTAGATGTCAATGTGACAATGTCTAGAAGAACACTAAACTAGTGCAAACCGTAGAAACACTTGTGTCACCTTTAATCACAACAGCAACAAAAAGATGTTATCTCCTTTAATATATTTTTTTATTCTAGCTATTTCCTAAATGTCGTACAAATTATTTACACTTTTATCAAACAATCTTTTTACTCGTCTAACCTTCCACATTTACATTTTACATGAGCTCAAGAAACGAAAAGTCGAAAACCTATAACGAGCCAAATACAATGGGAACTCACAGCGTTAGTCTGGAAGGCCACTAAGGTCACTAGATCATCGGAGCCTTTGCGACCAAAGGAAATAGAAGAAGCATGAAGACCAGAGAATTCAGAAAATCCCTTGTTAGAAACCTGTCACAATGTGTCACAAAAGTTATTCCGCTGTGGACTGATATTAAAATGCTACGTACATATTTTCATCAAAGTAATATGTTGCTAGATATGACTTCTACTAAGTGGAACTTATTTACGCAATGTCGCCATACACTGATCACAAATGTTCATGATCAGCACGTATAGTTTCATTACATATGCACTAACTTAATGACTGAATGGTAGCACATGTGGTAGCGTGACAACTAAAAGGTGAGCAAGTAGAACAATTATAAGAAGGGAAGACATGAAATTAACCCGAAGTGATGGGTTGGCAATGGAGAGCATGTTTGATGCCATGCTCTTGCAGTAGCAGCAACCTACTCAGACTTAGTACAAAGTGTACTGAAATGTTCAAATAGAGTTCTTATGATCAACTGGAGTACTAGACTTGTTATCGACCATAAAAAGAAGAAGATAAGATTATGCTAGATGATAGCCTCTCAATCAACGTATGGTTGTGGTTTTGTTCGTTTCCTTATTTCTCCTACCCATAATCCTTTCATTGTCGTAAGTTTTATTGGTTCAACTTCAATATACCAGATGCTGGTGGGCCCTTAGACCGACCTCAACAGTCACCTCTCCTTCACTTGAGCCTATTTTATGCCAAGAACAACTAAAACAGATGCCGAACTGGATTGGCCCATAAATATGTAGAACATTTGTATCTCTAATTTGTCCTCGAAGAATATATTATGATTATGTTGAATTTATATTCGTTTGATTTCGACATATGCATCATATGATCTACTAGTATTATGGCACTTCGTATTTCATCATGCGATAAAATAATCGTTTTTTCATAACATGAGTTTTTTAAGGGGTTATAGCTCATTTCTCCTAGCCATAGGATTAGGCATCTCATGTTCATTTAATCAATATATTAATCATTTTTGTATCAAAAAATAAAAATAAATTTTTTAATCATTTTGTTAAAGAAATAAAAAAAATTGAAATTTTTTATATGAAATTAATGAGTACTACCAATTTGCAAGGACCTTTTCATGTGATTTCCAAAATACTACTTTTATCCCTATTTCCCTAAGATTGCTTTTTAGAGGGTCTAATTTTAAAATTTTAACCGTAAACTTCCCTAAAGATATCGACATTTAGGATGTAGAATTAGAATATGCTATCATTCATATCTTTCTAAAAGTATACTTTCTAATAAAATTATAATGTATAATTTAATAGAAAACATAATGATCAAAGTGTTGCATAGATCTGACAATACACAAATTTACCTAAATTATGATAATCACATGTTATATTCCTAATAGCAATAGTTAATTTGAGCTCGTGTGATAGAATCACTCGACATTGGCAACAAATTTGGCTTCTTGAGAGCTTACGTAAAGAGGATAAATTAAACCTTCTAAGTGTCAAAGTTTTATTTGGGCTATGTGAATGTAAATCTTCTATACTAAGAGGTGAGGCTCCTCATCTCCCATCCGGTATCTCTTGGCAAATAGCAGTCTACTTACCTTTCACGTACACTAGACATTGTTAATTTTGATAGAGATGAACCATGTGCCTGTGCTTTTGTACCTTTGAAAACTCCTAAAAGCAGCTCCTATAGCTCCAATGCTTTCCATAATAATCATTCTGTTTCTTTCCTTGACACTTCTTATGACTCACACCATTAAGTTTCGTAGTGATAATCATCACATTTTGCTCACTGAATTCACAAGTACGCGAGCTGGTGCGGTGGTGCCATCAAGGTGAGAAGGACATTTTTCATGAAACTTATACTAGCTGCTACGTACAAGCACCGAAACATCCATATGTGAGAAAAGCATGTATAGTATACTGTATACACTAGTACTCAGCTAGATTAATGGTAAGCTGGAAACAAAAGATCGCTTAGACCCTTTGTTGCATTGTACAAATCAAGTGCTATATAGCTTAGCACTAGTGCGCCTTCAGTTGAAGGGGATCGAGATCAAACACTTTCCCTTTCTCAAGGTTTAACAATTCAATGCATTGAGCAATCCAGGAACTGCATTTCATGCAAGATTGCTGATAACGTTGCAGCATAAATTATGGTCCAGATCATATAAAGAAGTGTCCTTACAAGGGGAGGCTAGAAACTTCCATCTCTGAAGGATTACCACTTTCCATCTCATACTTTTAAACTGTTTTCACCTCATTTATTTCATGGAAGATTAATTGCCAAAGAATCTACTCTTGAATCTTCTATGTTGTGTGGAAGCGCGATGGTGCACAATTTCGGTATAAACAGAAAGTTAAACTAGTAAGACAAGAGACAGATTTTTACGTGGTTCACCATCAACGTGATGGCTACATCCCGGATTTCACTATATGAGGAGAACAAAATACAAAGAGTACAAACCCAGAATTCGGGCATAGTTGAGAGATTGATGAGAAAATTCTAACCCCTACTATTTTCTCCCTAAACTTCTCCACTGTATGAAATGCACCCGGGGTGTTTATATATTGAACCCTATAAGTCAAGTTCTAACGTCTTATATTATTAGAGCCTGGCTCCTCGCCTCTGCCTCCTTTTGTACATGCGACTCTCCACTCGAGGCACTACTCGAGTGACTACTTAAGCGAAACGCACACCCCAAATCTTTAACTCCTTTGTTATATCTTGACCGAACTCTCAACCGAACCCGAAACAAAACATTCAAGTCACATTCTAACGTCTTATATTATGTAGCAAATTTCATCGAAGAATAACTGATAAGTTCGATGGAACAGTTTTCTTCTTAAAACCAATTTCTAATAACAGAAAGTCATGATGTTGATGCCTGGTGAACGGTTTCTTTACAAAATACTTTGTCGAGTGCCTCGAATTCGGTTCTCATCCGTCATAACTGCCTATGTAAGCTTTGCGTACGCTATGCACATGGCACTGGTAATGTGGTGCACTTGCCATGTTGGACCAATGAAATTAAGGCTTAGCTAAGTAGAAAGAAGTATTACTGTATTAAACACGTAACATGCTTAGCCAAAGGAAAACAAGGCCGCCTAACTCGTGCTTTCAACCAGTTCTATGTAGTATAAGTATAGGGTCTGGTCATTGGTATGACAAGCTTATGGTTTTGCCCATGTCACCAAATCGATAAGAGAGCTCAAGGTCAGAAACCTCAGCGTAAGTATACATATTCTTGGGCACTGGAAGTCAGATTTAGGGGGAAAAAGTCCCTTACGTTGTGAAAGATACGGCCTTGCATAAACTTATTTGAGGGTGAAAGAAACCACATTTGAGACTCCTTTGTGTGCTGTGATTGGTAAAACTTCTCATATTTGCACTTCTTATGTATAGTGGACTTGTCTCTTCCTCCACCTGTGTTTTATTCCGAATTGAGCTTTCTACATACATTTGTCGCCTAATTTGCAATCTAGCCCTGAGATTAAGGAGGACGTTAAAATTCCTACATCATGTTTGTTCTTTGAAACTGATCTGTGACGTGTGTGGTGGTCTTCACCACCTGCCGAGATGTATTACCTCTCTTTAGCAGCATATTACATATTCTTCAACGCATCTAAAGTAATTCGCTTCATCTTTCTCCTATTTTTCGCTTTATATTGTGTATATACACTGACAAATGATATGAGAACTTCGTGGGGTGCACCATCTTTCTCAAACAGGGAAAGCCAGAATAGTTCCTTCCATATACTTCTTTCTGGAACTGGAAGCTCCACAAATCACTCCTACTATGGGATACTGCAAACCAATACTTAGCTCTGACACATGTCATTAAAGGGCTTCACCTATTAGTCTTAATTGTCAGGCTCAGTTGATCTATTTGGAGCATCTTTTACTTGCACTGCAACAGAGTAGGTATTATAGCTAATAGAAGTTCCATCAGCAATTGTAAAATCGGTTTATAGTCTTTACTAATTCCAGAAAATAAGTCTCATGACTTGCTGATGAATGAATGTTATGGCTCTCTATTAAGATCAGTTTATAATTCTCGTTATCAGCAGTATGGGGCGTGAAATGAATAAGAAAATCTCCATCTTCTCTTTAAGTTTGACAAATCAACTTGAAAGATGCTGGAAGGAAATGGTTGCAAAGTACGCAACTGTCTACAAACGTAATCTTGTCCTGCAGTAAATCTAGAAGTTAAAACACAAAACACAGAATTTTAACAATTTTACATTGAGACAGCAGCTGCCTTTGAACTTTGAATAGGACCTCTACTACCACCTGTCCTGGAACGAGCAGCTCCGATGTGCTGCTGACCAGAATGTGAATCTCTCCCATTTTTGCCGAAGTTCTTCTCAGAATCCTCATTGAATCCACAAGCAAAATCAGATATCGCGTGTCTCTGAAATACCACAGGACTAAACCCCTCTACCCTTGTGTAAGACTTTGAACTCCAACAATCAGTTGAATCAGCTGAAGTAGGCTCCCAACTTGAAGAAGAAACCCAATTCTGGTGATTACCCCCTACAATACTATTGCTACCTGATGATTCTTCATCATCCATGTCTCCACCCCTTTTCCTCACTGTCACATACTTGTGGAGACTTGGTTCCATCAAATCATTACCAACATTGACCTCTGACTCAATGAAGGGGTCTTTGGAATCCAACCTCTGCTTACTCTGGTGAAAGGAAAAGTTTGTATCAGTATTGTTGGCTGTTTCAGCTGCCGCCCTTGGACTGACCCGTTTGTCTTCGCTGAAGGGAAAAGAGATATTAGAGCCAGTAGTGGAGTTGAGATCAGCCACAGCTTCAACAATAGAACAGGCTTTGCTAACACAAGGCGGGAGCGCGAAAGGAGGGCTTCCATTGTTGCTACCGTTTGCATTCGAGTTTTTCTTCTGGTGGAAGTTCTGAATATCTTGAAGGAGAAGTGAGTTGTAGTCTGTAGAAGGAGTTGGATTCAACAAGGCTTCAACATTGATGTCCAAGTCTCGCGATCGCCTAGCAGACCTACTTCTCATCAATGTTTGAGGCAATTTCACTGTCTCAGTGCCTGAGACAATAACTGGAGTCACCATGGCATCATACTCACTCACATTCAATTTATCCTCCATCATTTGCTCAAGGTTTGGCGTATGAAGCTCATTCACTCTGCAATAATTAGTTTTTGTAACCTCGTAGCCTTCTGCTCCTCGACTGCCAGTCCTCCTGTGAGTTCCTTGGGCAGCCTCGTAGACTTCTGTCCCCCTACTGCGAGTTCTTCTATGAGTCCCTTGAGCAGCTGGCTTCTCATTGTTTGTCTCAGCAATATACTTGTTCTATAGCAATGCAATGGAAGTAAACCAAATCAGCTGTCATAAAACTGAGACCAAAAATCTAGAACCATCATTGAGATCAAGCGGCATCAATGTTGCATTACTGTAATATTAATCAAGAATCACTTTCTCAAGCAAACCTATACAGTAAGCAGCACCAATATGACAATATTCAACACAAATTTGAACTGTATATATTAGAAAGCCAAGTTATAAACTTTCCAAGTGTCCATATCAACAATTTCCCTGAACATACATTCCTATATCACTCAAACAAGTCTTAATAATTTAAACTACTGCTTATACAGACAACATTGTGCACAGATTCAACTGTATATAACTAAGTAGCTGAAAGCTTTTCTACTATCCATGTCAACAATCAGCAAAGAACATACAGTCATTCACTCATTCATCAATCAATAAGTGTTGTTATAGACAACTTAACTAGACTAAATTTCCAATCAACAACTACCCACAATAAGCATTACAACAATTCAAATAAATCAGAACATGCCAATAAACAGTGATTCACCTGAGATACAGAACTAACAGGCTGCTTAACCACCACAACTCCCTCCTCAACCTCTTTCCCTTTCTGCACTAGAGGCCTCTTGTTAGCAAGAGGTTGGAACGGAAGCGAATTGATGTCAATCTCATTCAAGGGGGTTCGTCTATAAGGCGACTGCTCAGCCTTCCTAGACCCATTCCTGCTAAGCGAAGGCTGCTGCTGCTGACCACCCCCATTCCCATTCCCAATCCCACTGACTTGATTCCCCCTTGCCGGAGACTGAGACCTCGGCGACCCCACATTCCTCTTTACCAAAACCCTCTTCACATTCCCATTATCCCCACCATTCCCATTCCCACCCTTATCCACTGACAATGATGTCACAGTAGCCGGAACCGACACCAACTTCCCCGGCCTCACACCCCCATTCCCATTCCCACTACTACTACTCCCATTCCCGTTCCCATTCCCATTCCCGGGTTGCGACATTGGACTTTCTGACCTCCTCCCAGGGGACCTACTAACCCTCCTCCCACTCCCACTCACCCCGCCTCGCTCCCTACTCCCCGACCTCTGCGGCTGGTCCCCCCGCTCCCTACTCCTACTCGGCGTAGTCCTCCGCCTTCCGGACCCCCTCGACTGCCTCCTCCTCATCCTCTCATCCTCCTCCCCCTCCCCCTCCCCAACCCCATTCCCATTCCCACCCCCATCAATCTCACTCTCCCTATCGAAATCGAAACTCCTCTTCGACCCGCTATACCTCCTCCCATGCCCCCCAACCCCACCATTCCCCCCATTCACATTCCCTTTCCCAGAAGAACTCCTACTGAGCCTACCACACTGGATCAAAATAGCATCCACCTCCTCCTTTGTACAGCTAGAGGTCCTCACCACTTGCCCGCTCGCCGCAGCCGCCATCAAGTTCCTCCCAACCATCTCCTCCTCACTCGAATTCGACACCCCATCTAACTCCACTCTCCTGTCATTGCTCTTCCTGTGCTGTATCACAAACACTTCTTTCTTTTTTCTCGCCTCGGCCGAAACCTCCTCCTTCTCCTCCCCCTCCTCTCCCTCACCCTTCCTCTCTTTTTCTTTCTCCTCTTTCTCAACAACAACAGCATCAGCTGCATTCCTCACCCTCTGCAGCTCAAACTGAGATATCACATTGTGGGGTTTATTCATCACATTTTTCACCACGTTTTGTTGGGTTTGTGGGGACTTTGAACATGGGTCTTTCTTGCTCAAACAACAACCCATCTTCCTACAATAAAAACCCAACCTTTACTTTGCTAAACTTAAAATGGGGTTTTTTAGGTGAAGTAAATTTATCTCAAAGTGACATAATGAAGAGAGTAAACTAGTAAAGTGAGTTAACAATAAAAATGAAAGGCAGAAAAGAATTCAAATACATATACAAAAGAGAGAGAAAATATAAAATAGATTTTAATAAACAAAAAGATAAATAAAAAAGCTCAGATTTCAAGAAAAAGGTGCATTTGAAATTGTGAGGGAAGGGCGGGCAAAACAGGAAATATATCCGTTGAGAAGTTGGTAGGTGGTGAGTGAGTGAGTGAGTTGTTTAATTTGGAATTTTGTTATGTAAGGGTAGTAGTGGACTGACCCTTACAAATAGTAAGCTTTGTGGGTTTATATAGTAATATAAATGGGTCAGATAAATTCGTATTGTTTTCATAAATGTGAATCTTTTTTGTCATAGGTTGTTTTGGATCACAGAAGGGATGATGATGGATGGATTTGAATTGGGTAACGGCTATTTTTTGTTAGATTTGTTTGACATACTGTTGGAATTTTTGGAAAACTGATTTTTACACTCCCACAATTTATTTTTACACTCCCACTAACCTCTCCCATGTGAGAGCAATATTTTTGTGCAATATTTAATTCCTCT
>CAAKMY010023325.1:0-24881 GCA_901111285.1 Corrigiola litoralis | reverse complement strand
AAGTTCCTCCTTTATATATATAGATGATAGATGATGATTAAATTAAAGAGTTTTTAGCGTGTTTGGCTTTTTTTATAACTGAACCATTTGTTTGAATTTATAATTTGGAAACAATATGATAAGTTGATATGATTGAGAGAGATCAAGGTATTGATTTATTTTCGATCATGATAGTTTGTGGAACATATATTACTAGTCCATATGTGAAGCGATCTAATCAAAGAAGATTTATCAATCACCCATACTAGCTTACTTTAAATAAGATATCATGATTTCTTTTTGTTTCCAAAATTATAGATAGTTAGAGATGAATTCCAAATAGATTTGAGCTATAAAAGAAAAAGACGATTATAGAATCATATTTCACTAAATTTAATTATTATTTTATCAATTTTCTAATAAATATTAATTAATGATTTTCTTGGGACCGAAAATTATAAAAGGATTTCCCAAAAAATTATTTTCTTATTATCTTATCGTTTTTTACTGTTTTTACAATTGGCCCAAGTCGGGACTTGACAAATTTATTATTTTATAGAGTTTATTAATTTATCGAGTATTAATTTAAAGAGTTTCTACTGTATTGCTTTTTACAAACTCTGAAAAAAAAGTGACTATTATGGATCAAAAATAATTAGGTAAAACTGTATAATGTTAGCTTTAAAATAAACAATCATGTATGAGACTTTCTGAATTTGCTTCATGCTCCATTGTTTATACTCATATCATACGGAGTACTTTGGATGCATAGTTGCAATGCATGTGTGATGAATCGGAATCGAGATAACATATCAGTAGCATCTTAAGTTTATGTTTGTGATATGAATTGTATTGTAAGATAAATGTACCAATGCTTTTAGAATAGGATATTTAGGTGTAGTTTCAATCAAGTGCAACTAATAAAATACACAAATTGTAGCTGAATAAAGTATTACTTCCTCCCTCCCTCTTGATTCTTATCATTTTGCCATTTTAGGATGTCTCTCTTTATTCTTATCATTTTCTCTATTGGCATGTCTTATAATTGGCAAATGACCTAACTATCCCCACTTTTTTATACATAGTTCACTAATGTGCACAAGTGGACAGTTGATTACCATCCTTATCCCCACACGAGGGTACCTTTTTGGAATTTTCATCACTTTTTAGTGTTTCTCTCTCCTTTCCTTGATATGTAGAGGCGGATCTTGGTTATAGTGAGGGGGGCTTGGGCCCTGCTGGATTTTTAGTTTTGTTGGTTTTGCCTTGTAAATTTAACAGTTGGCCCTCCTTGGCTTGGTGGTTTAGTTTGTAATTATGGTAATTGAGTATCATATAATATAATCATACAACTAAGAAAAATGATCACTTTGAAGTCAAAGTGCACACCCGAAGGATAACGGCTACGGGTTCCCACGTCATTAAAAAAAAAAAAAAAAACCACACCCAACTCTCGTATATAATTTCAGTTCATGAATTTTTCCCTACTAGAGCTTTAATACCATAAACTAACAGAACGAATATATGCTCAACTCTTAAATCGAATTCGAGTAATCCACACAACTATAAAGATGATACTGAGTACTAATAATCCCAAAAGTTTATTGATGTGTTCATATTAACTGTTTCGTATATCCACACAACTATAAAGATGTGTTCATATGATACGGAGTATTAAGTACTTTGATGTACAATGTAAAATAATACTAACTGTTTCGTATATCGCGTATTCGCATGGGAGTAAAATACCTAAGTTAATTACTAGCCAAATGAAATGTCGATCTTACGTTGAGAAGTACAGTAGTAGTACGATTCTACTGTCTGCCGTGTTAAAAAACCAGATTATCATGATCAGGACTTAGAAGTGCTCCAGTTCTTTGCTAGTGTTGACTGTTGTAGTGTGTACGCGGTACCCAAAGTAAACCAGGATAAGGAGACCTTAGAAAATATGGGAGCACATGCACGAGGCAGAGTCATAAAGAAATCTTGAGATCTACAATAACACGGTACATCTGGTGTTTACGCAGTCTTCAGTCCACGCAGTCTTAGATTTCCATTCCACATTATTTTGAGCTGGTTGTTAAGTTGTTACTGTGAGCTTTAACCGCGTACTTCAGGTCTTTGTTGGCAGACTGACATTAGGACTGTTCTACTCTCGTAAATCTAGATTCTTTTGTAAATGCTTTACTTTACCGTGGAGAAATGTACTGATAAGATTATGAAATGATTTGTTTGGTACATACTGATGAAACTATGAAGGATGGCTTTTCCTTCAAATCCCGACGGCAAAAGAGCCAATAAATCCAAAATCTATTGCATACACATGACAGTATGTACTCTCTATATTTGTGTGTACTTTTATATATTTTTTGACCAAAAATTAATCAAAAGTAAATAAAAAATGCCTTAAGTTAGATATGAGTGTATGTACTCTCAAGTGTACCTAATAATTTGCCAACAAATCCTATGATATCGTGCTGAGCTACAGATTTTGTCCCATACCATTATGTGAACCAAAACACAATATCATTAAAATATCATATATGAAAAACACTACATTGAAAATTTGAACTGGTCTAAAACAGAAATTATAATTATATTAGCATGGCTTATAACAAAAATTCAAGTGTTGCTCATTAGTCTAGTTAAAATTAGCTCATTAGTTAGGATTAAAAGTTTAGTTTGACTATTATTTATAGGGTATTTTAACGTAATTATATAAATGTCAAACCATTTTTCATTTAATAAGTTAAAAGTTGTACCATCTTAATAGAACTTTTCTTTAATCTATCAATGCATATCTTGTCCCTACTCTTTTTAATTTCTTTTATTAAAAAGTGATTTTAACTAATGATCAAATGCAAAGAGACAAATGTTAAAAAGTTAAAAAAAATCGATTATTCAAGCATCTCCCGTTCTCCAACTCCAAGCTTATAGAAAATCAGTCACGCGGAAAAAACCAATATTAACATTTTGCAAATGGTATATTATAATTAACAAAGCTTAATTAACAATGCATTTTTGTACTCACATTTTGTAATTGGTATGATATATGAGAAATGAAATGGAAGTTGCTGAATATTTTTCACTCACAAATCAATGTTTCAGAATTGGAGACTAAATAATTTTTTCTTTGAAGAAAAATAATTTTCTTTTTCTTAATTTATGAGATCAAATATCTTACACTCAAAAGTTTCCATGACATAATATGTAAACTTGATATATAACTATCTAATTTTATAATTACAATGCCATTTTATAACTTAAGATCTTATCTACTTTTGATGTATATGAGAAGAGAGATTTAGAAAACATAAACCTAATGGCAAAATGTGAGCTTGTAATATTAAAGACTAAAAGGCACATTATATGTATCATTCGTCATTTCGTCACCACTGTTTGAATTATAGTAACGTCGGTACTTTACTTTGCATGTGGTGACAACAAATATCAATTAGTTAGTTGGATAAGTATTGGAGAGGTAGTATCCAAAAACAAAGTTTAAGACATGTCTCCAACATTGCCCTTTTTTACTAGCTTCCTTTTGGACAAAAAAGGTAAAATTTGCATGTGATGGCAAATCAAGGAGGTAGTCAATTATTATTTATTTAAAGCACTTTTTTTTTGTCATTTTCTAAATGTTATCGATCATCATCTATATCATGAACTATTGTTGAAGAGTTTTCTTCTCACCCAAAAATTTGGGATAGTTGTCTAATTAATTAACTTAATTTGGGAGTTAAATAATAATATTGGTCTTTTTTAATTTTCAACTTACATTGGGCATGACTAATGAGATATGATGGAAAATGATTATTTCAACTTACCAACCAAATATTGGAGGAAAAAGGAAACAAATTTGTGTTTTTTGAAATCTTAGAAAAAATAGTTTACTTAGTTTGTCATATATTTACATTCCGTAACATTTTATGTCACAAATGTGCAACTTAGAGCCTCTTCTCCTCAACTTAGGGCCTTAAAAAAAAATAAAAAATAATTTGAGGAGAACATGCCCTTACTATCTAGTTTCACAAAACATGAAGCTCGATTTGTATAACTTATCATCTCATCTTTTCTCAACATATAGAGGGACAAGAATTTACAAAAGTTAAAGCTTATGAAAATCGTGAGCTTGTAAAATGCATGTATCTCGTGGACTAGCCACATGTATCACCACTCTATCAATTCCGGTAACCTCATTTCACATGTATTAGAGAGTTCAGATACTTGATCAATATCTTTTTCTTAACTCTATCCATCATATAATACTAACTTGTTGCATAATGAAGACTGTTACTTCTTAACTAAAAGATGACAATTGTCTTTTTGTCTACTTAACCAACCTAAAATGCTAAAAAACTATCTAGTGAAATCGATACTTGTTATTATATGACTCCTCAATCCTCTTGCACAATTACTAATAAAAATCAAACCAATATTGCAAAACTAAAACTAATACTCTTACAGAAGTTTTTTTCCATAAAAAGTTACTCATGAAGTCATGAGTTAGAAAAAGTTGATGAGAAAAACCTCCGAGGTCCTAGATTTCCTATTTCTAGAAGAACAAACTTCGTAAAAGATTGAGAAAGAAACTGACAAAAAAGTACTTATACTATACACTTCACCTTAATTTCTTAAACCCCAATCCCCCCTCCTATAAAATCGTGTATAATCAAATCAACCAACTCCCTCTTCCAATCCAAAACAAACTCTTTTATTTACAATCACAATAATCATATCATTATATTCATATCTTAATTTCATATTCATATCACCTCTTCTATAGTTCTTATACACTCCCCCCACCCCCCCCACCCCCCACGTCACACAAACTTAAACCCCCCTAGCTCACATTCATATATTCTCTCTTTTTCCCATCATCATTTTATTCCATACAAACCATATTATAAACCATATATCATAATACAAACCATATTATAAACCATATTAACCGAATCTCATCATTTATATTAACCCACCAGCTAAGCTTACACTTTGCTTGCAACGTGCAACCGACAAACATCAACGTTATACCACAGATCAATATAACCATAGTCAAACATATAAACATATTATTATGTTATATTGTTGTTATTATTTTTGTGTATAGCATATGGTTGTAAATATAAATACCTTGGATAGTAATAATAATAAAATTTGGTAAGTTGGTTATAGAGAGATGCAGAAAAGGAGGTGGAGAAGAGTAGTGGCTATGAGGAGGTTGCTGACGTGCGCAATATGTACAATAGGCTTACTTGCACTTTTCTCTGTTCATGTTCCAAGAGTTCCTAAGTTGCCTGACCCTTATAAACTCCCTACAGTTTGTCTTCTTGTCTCTTTTTATTCTTTTTTGTGTTTAATTGTGTTTGATGAGTGTTTTGTTTATTTATTAGTTATGATGATGTAATGTAGTGGAGTATTTCTTTTTCTTGCCTTTTGTTTTAAGTTTGTTTTTATAGTTTTCTTGTTTAAGTTTGGGAGTTTGGTTATTTTTGATCATGGGTATTGGTATTTATTAGCAATGATGTGATATTGTTAAGTGTGGTTTTCATGGTTTTCTTGTTAAAGTTTGTAAGTTTGGTTATTTTTGATCATGGGTATTGTTGTTTATTAGCAATGATGTTATTATACTGTTTACTTCAAAAATGATAGAATTGATGTAATATGTTAAGTTTGTTTTCATGGTTTTCTTGTTAACGTTTGTAAGTTTGGTTGTTTTTGATCATGGGTATTGTTGTTTATTAGCAATGATGTAATACTGATTATTTCAAGAAAAATAAAAATGATGTAATACTGTTAGGTTTGTTTTCATGGTATCTTGTTTGGTTGTTTTTGATCATGGGTAATGTTATTTATTAGCAATGATGTAATATTTTTTATTTTTGAAATAATGATGTAATATTGTTAAGTTTGTTTTCATGGTGTTCTTGTTAAAGTTTGTAAGTTTGGTTATTTTTGATCATGGGTATTGGTATTTATTGGCAATGATGTAATACTGTTAAGTCTGTCTTTTATAATTTTTTATGCTTTTTTTTTTGTATGATGGGTATTGTTAATTATTGGCAATGGTGTAATATTTTAAGTTTGCTTTCATGGTTTTCTTGTGAAAGTTTGGAACTTTGGTTATTTTTGATCATGAGTATTGCTATTTATTAGCAATGATGAATTACTGTTAAGTTTGTTTTCATGGTTTTCTTGTAAAAATCTGCAACTTTGATTATTTTGTCTAATTAGTATTGTTATTTATTAGCAATGAGTCTGTGTTTTATGGGTTTTTATGTCAAAGTTTGCAACTTTGGTTATTTTTGTATGATGGGTATTGGTATTTATTAGCAATGATGTAATATTGTTAATTTGTTAGTTCTGTTTTCTGGGTTTTTATGTCAAAGTATGCAACTTTTGGTGATTTCTGTGTGATGGATATTGTTATTTATTAATGATAGTGTCATACTAGTGTTGAATGGGTATGTTAAAGATTGGCAAATAAGATGATCGGTAGCTTGCAGAAATAGATGATCTTTAGTTTTAGTAACTGGGGTAGGTGGGATTCTTTGCAATGTAGCTTTTTTGGTTAAGATCATAACTTGTTGTTTCTGATTAATCATTAATGTGTTCTGATATATGTGTATCAGTGTATGTTCATTTAAGCATAGTGTTGTTATTATTGTTATGATTAATGGGTGGTTTTCTATTTGCAGCAGCACGAAACTAATTTCCCTAAATTAAATGCTGAGCAAGACCTTGGACAAGAACATGCACCCCCACATGTTGCTAAACCTCCACTTTCTCCCCTCAAGGTTTGTGACTCCTGTATGTATGTGTGCATGGTATGCATTGCTATTTTTTTGGTCATGGTTAGTGACCTTGACGGTCTAGGGGTAAATTTGCGTACATCTTGCGATTCCTATGCGCGATCAATGTGGGGTTTTTGTTGGTGGTGAGGTGGTGGTTGTTGTGGTTGGTGTGAGAAAGTTAGATAATTTGTCATGATATATTATGAAAAGAGAAAAAAGGAGATATTGGCATGGATATGGATACAACTTTGGATTTGTTTGAATGGTTTACTAAAAGTTGAGATAGGCTCTTAACTTTCTCTTTGATGGAAAGAATTCATGCACTTTTTTCATGTTTTCACTCACTTAGAATTGACAGTTGGTTGGTGCCAGTGGCTTATCCGTGCACGACAAGTTATGGAAGCCGCCTCAAAATCGTGATTTTGTGCCTTGTATAGGGCCTACTGATCTGTACACTCGTAAGTGTTCTCTCTTTGTTTTGCTGTGGTCATGTAAATAATGTGAATTTCTAGATGCTAATTATGCTTTCACGTTTTAAACATTTGCAGCACCTGCAGAGCCCCAAGGTTACCTGCTTGTTCATACTAATGGTGGCCTTAATCAAATGCGAGCTGGGGTTCGTCTTTATACCCCTTTCCCTCTCCCTTTTAAATTATTTCTGTCTATGTATATACTATATATTCTGAGCTCTCTGGAATGGAAGTACTGAACTAAGATAGCAGACCGGAGACCGTTGTCTAATTTTCTACTTGATACTTTTCTTCAGTTTTCTTATTGGCTCAGAGATTAGCTTGTGCCTTGTATTTGAAAAAATAAAGTAAACCAATTTGAGGTCTAATTGGAAGCATTTACAGGAGTGACTTGGGTAATTTAGAGAGCTTTACCTATTCTCATTTCATCTACGGCTTCAAAAATATCTTTGAACACTTTGAATGAATTATCTTCTCATTTATCCATCAAAAGGTGGTGGAACAATCAATATAATCTTGCTACCCTGCGTTTTCCCTCTCTTGTTTTACCAGTCTGTACTTCGACTTCAATGCTGACGGTGGCTGAGATTGCCCACAGCCTACTTAGCAAGTGGTCGTCACCTCTGTTATTAAATTTGACATCTACTTACCCACATCGACTCTGCTTCTGAATGTATCTTGCTTATGGAGAACTTAACTTTAGTAAACATGACGTTACAGTGGGGTCTCGACATGCTTCAGCTTCAGGTCTAATATAATTTAGGAATTAGGCATAAATCAGGATGAAGATGCACATGGTGTTTGGGTCTGTCTGGATCCAGAAACATGCACTTCATACCTTTTATCTATGCGTCGAGAATATGTCTGTCGTGTTAAAATAGTATTATCTGATAGTACTGTTTAAGCCTATGTTACTCGGAATCGTCCAAGAGTGTCCGAAACGAGTCCAGGATCTGAAGATCGGATACTCGGAATTTAAGGAACATGATTGTCGACTTGAGAATTTTTGTCGGGGGCATGTCATGTCTGACATGGGTATCCTTGTTTGTTTGGGAATAATCTGAGTATCCAGCTATTATTGATCAAAACCATAATAGATCTGGAATTGCTGATTCACTCCTCCAGCTAATATCAGGTTGCTTAGTATTTTATTTTGGTGGCCATCTTGGAGTGAGTTGTTAATGCGTCTTCTTAAGAATATAATCTGTCATCGGTTTTTGTCAGGATAGTTCACAAGCTTCTTAGAAAGACAAATAAAATATACCTTACCAGGACAGATATGTGCAATAAAATTTACTGCTCTTCTTGAAGTGCAGATATGTGACATGGTGGCTGTGGCGAGGATTATTAATGCTACTCTTGTCATCCCAGACCTTGATAAGAGGTCATTTTGGCAAGACTCAAGGTATTCTTGGTCTTTCCTTTCTGGTTGATATCAGCTTCTGGTGCTGGAGACAAGGAAATCATTCATCTTTCTGATGTTATTTTTGCTATAAATTTGCAGCAACTTTGCAGATGTGTTTGATGAAGATCATTTTATTAATGCCTTGGCTAATGATGTTAAAGTGATTAAGAAGTTACCGAAGGAACTGGTAACTGCTCCCAGAGCAGTAAAACATTTTCGAAGTTGGTCTGGATTGGAGTACTACCAGAACGAAATAGCAAGCATGTGGGCAAGCTATCAAGTATGTATGTAAAGTTTTTGTTCCAGTTAATCCCAGTGATTGATCATCTGATTGTTGCATGTGTAGTTACACATTGTTGTCTTTCCTGGTAGGTTATTCGAGCTGCTAAATCTGACTCTCGCTTAGCAAATAATCGTCTTCCCCCTGACATTCAGAAGTTACGCTGCCGAACCTGTTATGAAGCCCTCCGTTTTTCCCCTAGGATTGAGGCAATGGGCAGAGTAAGTGTTTTCTTGAAAACTATGTAGAAGTGTTTAATTGTGACTTGTGACCATTGATTTGCTTTATTCAAGTTCATTATGGTTTCCATTTTATAGTTACTGGTTGAGCGAATGCGGAACAATGGCCGCTACATTGCTTTGCACTTGCGTTATGAGAAAGATATGCTAGCATTTAGTGGATGCTCCCATGGATTATCTCGTGAAGAAGCTGATGAGCTGACAATGATTAGGTAAAGCAAAATTCGTGGTGTGATTAATAGCCTTCTGCTATAGCCACGGTAGTGCTTTAGTATGGTTCTTAGCCTAACTAACTAACTAACTAGTAAATGTCTCTTTATTTGTTTTGAACTTCCAAGGCAAAATACAACACATTGGAAAGTGAAGGATATAAATGCCACTGAACAGAGGAGTAAAGGGTTATGTCCCTTGACTCCAAAAGAAGTTGGTATGTTCCTGTCTGCCCTGAAATATCCATCTAGTACGCCCATATATATTGCTGCTGGAGAGATATATGGAGGTGAATCTCGTATTGCTGAATTGCAGTCCCGCTATCCCATTTTGATGAACAAGGTATGCCGTTCGTTCATCTCTTGGCCTGGAACTTTCTATTATTGGTTGTGGACATTGTGTAGACTCATAACCCAATTGCATGTAAATTAATTTAGCGTGACGTCAGAATGAGAGTATCTATGCATTTTGGTAAATATGATTTCTGGAGAACAATTAGGGAGAGAGCAATTGGAAGAAAGAAGTGGAAGGAATGCCTAGTACTCGGACTACTTAGTAAAATGCACAGCTGAGTAACTTAAACATCTTTATCCAGTTAAGGCTCTTACCTTGTCTGAACCCAATCTATGAGATTATGAAGGATAGATCCTCAATTAGGTACCTTCGCAAGTTCGCAGTTTGCTAATTGAACTTCCTTGGAAAATGCAAACTGTAACTGTTTTTAGTTATTGAGGTAGTACATACAAGGAAAGTAGGATCAAGTGCTGATAGTGATAGATATAAAATGATTCTGAATATCTGCATCCTTTGGGAATCAACTCAAGATTTTTCTATATGCATGAGACGATACTGAGCGAGTAAAAATGGAGAGGAAGTATTTGTACCCCAAAAAAGACTCATTCCTCAGTCTATCAAGTATCAATCATTTCCTTTGTGGGGAAATGGCATGGTCAACACTGTAATTAGATGCCCCCTATAAGGACTTACAAGATCATTGGGGAAGATAGAGTGACCTTTTTCTTTTTTATTTATTATGGGAGTTTCTTATGATTTTAACTTTTGGTCTCTGAATTTTCTAACTGGATAAGGTGATCTAATCCTTATTACTGATGAGACAACTTGGCGAATTTTGCAGGAGAAATTAGCATCTGCAGAAGAACTTGAGCCTTTTACCAATCACGCATCTCAAATGGCCGCACTTGATTATATTGTTTCTGTTGAAAGTGATGTATTCATTCCTACATACTCCGGGAACATGGCAAGGGCTGTTGAAGGTCATCGGCGATACTTAGGGCATAGGAAAACGATTACTCCTGACAGGTTCATATTTTTCTGAGCCTTTTCATTATGGTGGCTGCGTTTCTGCAGTAATTTGATTTTTTTTTTCTTTTTCTAAATTTCTTCATCAGAAGGGCTATTGTTCGCATGTTTGACAAGCTCGAGCAAGGGTCTATGAAAGAAGGGAAGAACTTATCAAATCGGATAATTGAAATCCACCGCAGAAGGTAACACATATGCTTATCATAATTTTGTGCTGTGACAGTAGAATATGCTGCAAAAGACTGTTCTTTTATATTATTGGCGATGTTGAGTTGTTGAATGATTTGCAAGCATTACTTTAGGATAAACTTATCATTTCAGTTTCTAGTAGTCTTTAGCTTGAAGCTCGTTCCAAGGGGGAGGGATTTGATGTGTCTAAACCTCAGTAAGGTGCTGGTTTTAGGTTGCATTGATCATGCTATTATGTGATTTGTCTATGGAAGGAAGGTGGATATGTTTACAAACTATTTCAATTAGAATCCAGGTTGCTTGTCTGATCTCAATACTCCCTCACTGCTTGTGTTCATCCTTATAATTAGTGAACTGTTGATTTCTCTACAGGCAAGGATCACCACGAAGGAGAAAGGGTCCTATATCTGGAACAAAGGGTATGGACAGATTTCGATCTGAAGAAGCATTCTACGAAAACCCTCTACCAGATTGTTTGTGTCAGAAGGCATCTTTGCCTATGAATGCTTCTGCCATCAAATAGGTCGAGTAAGTCCATTTAGCAGCATTTTGCGCAGACGAAAGCTATCTTTGCCTTGTAGTACAGATGTGGGGACGGAATATTTTCTACCTGTTTCACCAAGCAGCAAATTCATGTGCAGTTCAAAGACCATATTGGCTTGAAGTCTCCCTTCCGTTATCTAAGCTGGTCCCTAGCCTCCTAGGCACATGCAGAGAAATGTAACTTGAGCGTTCAACTTGTTCTATTTTCTCTAAAATGACGAAAGAAGGGTAGGCTTATGAGAACTGTGGTGCACAGATTGAAATTGGCCTTCAATTTTATAAGTGAGGCAAACTTTGTACAGTCTTTGACAAGAAGCATAAAGTGACTAGTGAGCAGATAGCTCCCCATGAGAACAAAAGATACATAGGGGTGATGCTTTTTTCCTTTATACATTTTTGATAGGGACATATTGATTGTGTCCGCTGTTCTGTGGTTAGTACCAAGGTGATCACTGATCAGCAACATGTATATTGTTCATTTAAATTTACAAATGCAATAAAAATTTAAACATTATTTTTTTTATACTGCTATCAATGGCTGATTTCTGGGGCAAAGTTGTAAGCATTGGTCTTGGGTTTATTAATTAGGGAATGCTGAAGTATAAACGGTTCCGTAGTCTCTTCGCGCAAGTATTTGCATTTCTAATCTGAAAGTTATTGCCTTAGCACTTTTATAGATTCACCTACAGGTCTTAAGGAAGTTCTTTCCGTGATCTTGTAGGCTATCTTTTACTTTAAGACTAGTAGAAGGGAGGAACAAAAAACACTAAAACTTCCTGTTCCATCAAACTATCAAAGTGTTTATGATCAATTTTCTTACATCAAAGTCATTGAGCTTTATGTCCTTGAGGACTTTACTACTGGCAAAAATTAAAAGTACTCACTCCATCATATCAATTCCATCCCATATTCGATTTTGAGGTGTTCCGATAAATTTGCCTCATTTCTATTTCCGTAAGGTTTTCCACTTTTTTTTTGCTTTCACCATCCGATTTAGTCTGGATTCGAAATGGGTAGGACCATTAAAGATAACAAAGCTCTCCCTCATGAGTTTTAACATTGTTATATTACCAAGGATTGAACTCGAGATCTCCAGTAAGTTTTTCCCCTTTTAAATAACAAAACCATCCCATGTGATGATTTAGACCAATAATCTACTAACTAATGGGCCCATTACTTCACCAAAATACTAAAATATGTATTTGAGGCACAACACTAGCCTTTTTCTTAAGATTTCGTCTAACGTGAACTTGGGCAAAGATCAAAGGGAGGGACGGAATATTTATGATAGTACTGATTTGTATATTGGCTAGACTTAGTAAACTAAAACCGATAATAATTCTACATATGCTCATTGCATATAGATACGGAGTATTACCTACTCAGAAAGTTATAAACCTGAATTGGTAAAGGAAAAAACACATTTTTGTTACTAATTTAAATATACAACAAACTTGTAAGATGAGGAGCAAGGTTGACCAAATAATGATGTGTTGAACGTGTAATTATCCAAAATTATTAAAAAGGTTTATATTAAATTCAAAATTAAGGTTCGAATTTCATGTACATCACTACCCTTTCCGGCCCCATGAGACCTGGTCCTTGGACAAACTGACAACATGTCTAGAACTCTAGATTGATACTAGATTTTATAGGATAACATATGATATGATGATATCCAATGAAACTTGCCATAATCTCACTTTCCAGTTTCCACACAAAATATATCCCACGTCACCATTCCTTCCTTTTCTCATCTCTCTCACTCTCTCTACTTTCAATGGCGGGAGTTTCTCTGCTTTCAACACTCCCTTCTTTGCATGTCACACTTCTGACACCTCCCACTATTACTAGTAAAAGATATTCTCATTTTCCTGTAAGCATATTAATACATTCTTGTACTGTTTTATTCTTCTTTTCTCTTTGCATGTTTGTACATGTTACTGACACGTACTAATGTTATGCAGGGTACAATCCATTGTAGTAGTAGTAAGTTTGAAACAAAGTCTGGTGTTGATCATGAAGGTTTTAGACGAAGGGACTTGCTCAACTGCCTTGCATTATCTGCCGGACTGGTAACTCACGCAAATTATATCCTACACCCCTAGCATGCATGATGCATCAGGCACCGAGATTAATATTTTTTTTTTGGTGCAAAGGCACCGAGATAAATATGGATGAATATGTAGTATAACACATTTGGTGAATATATGTATTGTATACTTTACGAATATAAACTATGTGGTGGGTGAATGTGTATATTATATTATGTATGTTAAGGTTGAAATGTATATTAACTACATTAATTTGCGTGAATATGTATTATTATAATAGTGTATAGGGTGCATGTTGCATCATGCAAGGGGTACACTATATAACAATTTGCTCGGTCTTAACGTAGTCCCTTTTTGTGTTATAATGTTATAGTTGTGTTAATAAAAGTAACCACTCTAACTCATTTAATGACTAGGTCTAGCTATAACTTAAAGGTAGGCCGTTTCTTTTAGTAATTTGTGTTTAGCTGATTGCATTTGATTGGACTACTATTTCATTTCACTACCAATGTTATGTGGCCTTTTCAATTACCTTCTATCATAGTAAAGAGTGATCTTTAGTTCCTTGTTAGATAGAATTGTGCCCAAATTGGTTGCAGTATGGACATAATTGTCATTGGGTGCTATTAAAATTGGGCTTTAATGTAACTTGATATAAAAAATCGTTGATACATAAGAGCTTTTTTATGGTTGAAACAAGGTCATTGGCCTGCCAGTTTGAAGCTGAAGTGCCACTTATGTATTATCTAGTTTCTTTTGTTGTAGTATCTTTAGTTGTGGTGAGGTCTGGATGTTTTTATGCCAATTGCAGCTGGCTTCTGTGAATAATGTATGTGTTTCTTAGTCTAGCTCACACTTTCGGAGCAAAGGGTTTGTTTAGAGGCTAATCATTTTGAGCCGGCTTTAAAAAGACCAAAATTTGGGGTTCGAAGCACTTGTGAATGAGGGGACAGCTTTGAATCGATAAGCTGACCAGAAGTGCCAGTAGATGTTTGTCAATTTTTTTGCAGGAGCTTTATGCACCTTGGTGGAAGCTTTTTACTGCCTCAGGTTCCTTGTAGATTTTCCCCGAGTCAAATTTCGGGTACTAGGAAAGTTGCACTGATTTGGCCTATGGCTAGTAGTGATGAATCTTACCAAAAAATTGGTACTTTGTTGATATAATTTCTCTAGACATAGTGTTCAATCATAAGTAACAACGTTGCTATGGGGTGTACAGCTAATAAAATTTTGTTACATAGAATCTCTGTCATTCGTGATTTACTGTGTCTAGTGATCTGATGGGAATCGTAGACCTCCCATTGAATGTTTGCAAAACATGTACTAAACAATTTCGATTCTTTGGGATCTGCACCCATACTTGGTATAATTTGATGATGATTGTCTGCCAGCCTTGATGCATTCTCAGGAAGTAATATCAAGTGCTGGAAATTTCACTGGGGAAGCCTATGCTGCTGATCTGATACAGAGGAGGCAGCGATCAGAGTTACTGTGTAAGTCTCTATTATACTTGGCAATGTTTGCTACGCCTAATCCGTCGTACTAAATTTTCTTTTGTTATACTTTGCAGCTAGTGTGAAGGATGTTCTCTACACTGCTATAAAGGTACCACTCTAGTGTTCAGATGGCGCACATTGTTATATTTCCCTCTTTATCAGACAAGTTGGGTACACCGACTTCCTCTCTTCTCCATTATACCTATACATCCTGTCACTTTTTCAGGGAAATCCAGATCTGATTCCATCCATTCAAACTCTTGCTTTAAATGATGCACTGACTTACGACAAGGTAAGATTATCGAATCTTACTCTTATGGCCTGCTTGGTATCAAGTAATCAGTAAAGAAAAGGGTAATCAGATTTTTTCACAAATTGGTAAAGATCACAAAGAGAATCCCAACAAGAGAGGTAGCATGTGATCATGAGATGTACGTTCGTGTGATATGGTTTCCATTTCCACGTATGTATAACCGCCTAGGTATGTGGTAGTGGGATTTAAAGAAAATTGATAATGAGAAAGACATGATTGCTAGTTTACCATTGAAGATGTACATCCCTTAGCACATATGACATCTCATAGCATAATTACATACAAAATTCTATACCATTCCCTTGGTATATTTCCTAGTTCTTACTACCAGACAAAATATTATATTTTGTGTCTCTTTATGCATGTCTATTCAACATTCCTGTAACAAAGTAAATAATATGAGAAATTGATTTCATTCTGTTTAAGTTTGTAGGCCTCAAAATCTGGAGGCCCGAACGGTTCAATACGATTCAGGTATTTTCTAACATGATCTCTTGTGCTTAGCTATATACATATTGGATAGTACCCCCTCGCTTTTATTTTATGGTGCACTTCTCATGTGATTTGCATGACACAGAAGCATGATACATAGCTCCTGAAGTATTTTTCTGCATTCCTAAACTAGGGCTGATATATTCTGTTTAAACTTCTTGCTTGAAGCTCAGAGATTAGCAGACCTGAAAATAAAGGGCTTTCTGCTGCCTTGAGTCTTATAGAAGATGCAAAAAAAGAAATTGATTCTTCCTCCAAGGGTGGACCAATTGCATATGCTGACCTTATCCAATATGCAGGTTAGAAATATTACGGCTAACTTCTATTATCACAACTGTTCTCCAAGATTTTTCGTTCTTCCATGAATTCAAGGTTTGAACTTGAATGATTGAATCTGGTACTTGGTTAACCTTACTGAGACACTTTTTGAACTGTCTCTAAAAGTATATCACGAACATCTATATTTGTTCTTCCTTGTCCTTCTTTTCTCCTTTTCCTTATTAATTTTTAAGGTGGGGGTCAACGAGCTTAGGAGTGAATTCATTTTTAGTGATTACTTACAGTTGCTACTTTCTGGTAAGGTGTAGCACTTGCTTATCGGGTTTTCTCAATATGTGGTGTACTTAAAGACCTCCTGTCTATTTCAGTTGTTATCATCTCGCATTTAGGCTTATTAATAGTGTAAAATGATGACTTGAAAGGTTAAGTGCGATATATTTGTAAATTAACTATTTACATCCTTCAAGCTCTTCACATGCCTTGTCATTGAAGGTCACACATAATTAAGTATAAGTTATTTGAAGTGAGAGATGCATGAGGAAGTCTATGTCACACGCTACTGCTCTTAAGAGTTCAAACCACTTAAGGATGGCCTAAATAAAAAGAATTTCATGTTCATCATTAGATGGTAAGTGTAAATTGGAACTAGAATAATAAAGGAGCACTAGTTTCCAATGTAGGCCGTTAATAATCTATGATGTTCTGAAGTCATAGAAGAGCCTGACTATATTTTTGTCGTCTAAGCAGCACAATCTGCTACAAAGGCTACTTTTCTGTCTTCTGCCATCCGCAAATGTGGTGGGAACGTAGAGAAGGGGGGTTTGCTATATACTGCATATGGTTCTAATGGACAGGTTCGTAACCTAACTATCGATACTATGAATAGTTTAGGATGGGTTTATTGCTGAATGTTCGGAAAAGATAGTTGAATGGTTGATTGATTACATTTCTTTTCTTTTGCATGTATTGCCCATTCATATGTACAGTGGGGCTTGTTTGATAGGAACCTAGGGAGGACAGATGCACAAGAACCCGATCCAGAGGGTAGAGTTCCCCTCTGGGAGAAAGCAAGTGTTCAGGAAATGAAAGACAAGTTTAAATCTGTGGGACTCGGTCCTCGTCAGGTACTTACTCTTTCTGTCGTGAATGCTTTACCTTGAAAGCCAAAACCAAAGTACTACTCCTTTTTGTTCTGACTGCATTACTGGTTGAAAGCCAAAAAAGGCACATTTACTTCTTTTCTGCGACATGGTTGGTGTGCTCTCCATAACTGTATCTCATAAAAGCTTCTTTCGTCCTTTTTTTGTTGAATTTCTGCGTGGTTGTGAAACTTTTCATCCACCAAAATCAAGGATGGAAAACAGAAGTTGTTTGTTAATGTTAAGTTCATTTCTGATTGTATTATTTTGCCAGAACGTAGCATTCGAACACCTCTACCACCTCAAGGGGTTCCATTCTTGTCTCTTGGCAAGAACTTTCCATATAGAAGGCAATTCAATTATATGGGGTTTGATAGGAGGGTACATTAAATTTGAATAGCTTCCTTGCTGGTCAGTACATGGTTATTTCTAAACCAAAAAAATAAGAAAAGCGGACCAAATTATTTCTATGTGACTTTTGGGTTACCACTTAATTCGGTATTCCTTTCTATGAGAGGATATGACTTGTAAGGGTTACAAATGAGGTCTTGAAGAAGTTCCCAAACTTTAATTTCTACGACTACTTTTGTTGATGTACGGAGACTTTGGAGCCTTTCATTTATGTCTTCATCCATCAAGCTTGGATTATTTACCCGAGTAATCATGAATTATCTGGAATTCTGGATTAGATGGCAAGAATATCTTAGCTGGAAATGTATGCATGTATCATGTATGATATTCATCTCCAAGTTCAGAGAGATTCTACTGTTTATTGACACGACTCATTTGTATAATTTGGGTGTCTAAATTATTACTATGGTGTTATGCTGACAGTTGCATGGTTATCCAAATTTGTGAACAATAACCACAGCTTAGGATGTCCAATATCATAGTTTGGTAGCGGGAGCTACAAAATCTAGAAGTCTCAATTTGTAGAGCTTTAATGAGATCGTTTTCAGGACTTCTTAAAAGTATTTCCAACTCTTTTTTTTTTTTTTTTTTTTAAGATTGCATTTCAATTGCTTTAACAAGTTTATCCGCGCAAATACTTTTCACTGGTTTCGTATCATATGCTAGGAATTTTCCCTATTTCCTTCCATTCTTTTTAAATTGATTTTAGTGTTTATTATGCAAACTACCATAGGGGATTTTCTTTTATACTGATTTATGTTTAACTACTTATTACTGTTACCCTTTCAGAGTTCTTTTACCGAAAATGTTCACTGTCATGATACATATTTCATCGAATTGTTAATCATTGAACATGCTTTACTTTCACAGTTTCACCTTATCAATGATACTTGGCTACAGGAAAATATGTGATTGATGGGTTACTAAAAACAACTTTTCTGTTGTACTTTTGTTATTCAGCTGGCTGTTATGTCTGCATTTTTGGGTCCTGATCAAGCAGCAACAGAGACCTTATTGGCTACAGATCCTGAGGTTGCTCCATGGGTTCAGAAATATCAGCGCAGTCGAGAAACTGTTTCTCAGACTGATTACGAGGTGAGTAAAACCTCGTATTACAGGCTGACAATTCATGAGCGCTTTTGATTCTATCATATTCTCTGCAGAGTAGAGCCAACACAAACAACCATATTGGCAAAGCTATTGAGAAAACCTTTCTCTACTTAATTGGTTTATCTTATTTTAGGGAGAGCTTTCGGCAATAATTCTACCAGTCACTTGTGTTACTGTTTTCCAAGCTCTTTAGCATTTGGCAGATTAAGGGTTGAGGGAATTGGGTTTTCTGTTAGAGGACCAACTCAACCAAAAAAAGTTGATGGTTAAGGCCCAATCATTGCTTATATTCTTATACATCCCTCACGCGAGGCCTATTTAGCGTCGAACGTGGCTGAACACAGGAAGCACTTGCCCTCCCTTCCTTTTGTTGAAATTCTCAATTGTGCAGCATGTATGGGGGGTCCCCACACAAGATCTCTTGGTCTAGCCTGAACCATGTTAGAGGACCAACTCAACCAAAAGCTTATATTGATGGTTAAGGCCAATCATTGGTTATGTTCTAATATTTTGCTTCTTTTCTACAGTATCTTACTTGTTTCTTATGTAAGTTTTTACTTAATACATAGGTTGACCTGATCACTACGCTCACGAAGCTAAGTTGCCTGGGGCAACAAATCAATTATGAAGCATACTCATATCCTGTGCAAAAGATCGAGTTGAGCAGACTGAAATTATAAGGACAATTCTTTCCACTAAGGGTAGCAGCAACTGCAAGGATGCCTGCCAGTCACTAGAAGTGAGAAGAGAGGGATGAAATAGATCAGAAGAGTTTATTATGTTGATCTTTCCCGTGCATGTTTCTGCAAATAGTCATCTGTGTAAAGTTATTGAACATATTCCCCCTTGTATGACATCCATCAATTGCTACTGATGGCGTAATAGAGGTAGTTCTTGTTCAAGGGAGATCAACATTACATATAGAATTTTCAAATTATTTACTAGCTGCTGATGAAAATCAGTAGAGGGGCCTGCGGTTTAGTTCTTCAGCGGAAATACTTAAAATAATTCTACCACGAATTCGGGATTTTCTTCGGAGGTATCAGGAACGAAAAGGAGTTGATAAAAAGAGTAAGCAATCGAGTGACTAATATATTTAGAAAATGAAAGGATTCCTGTATTTGTAATTCTGGTGCTTATCGCAAATTGCTACAGATCATACGCTATTCTATTATGTCCCTTTTGCCAGGTTGCAGGGAAGATCTCCTAGAAAAAGTAAAAGATAGTCGGGGATTTGGAAATCACTGCAAACTAAATCCCTCAATGTTCTGCACTAGGGGTAGCAGGCAGGTTGGTTCTGCATTGCAGTCAAAATTGGCTGGACATTTTTACACAAAGAGGCAGCAGAACCGTCTTTGCCCCTGTAGGCCAAGTCAATGTCAGTGAGATGCACCTTCTCACATCGCGCACTGCTGCTGCAAACCACCTTTACCGCTTCTTTCTTGACTGACTTTCTTGAGACGAATGTTATTAAGCATTTGGTGCTCTTATTGTTACTTCGTATCAACCATTCCAGAAAAAAGGATGTCTCGCTTTCTACAAAGCTCTGGCGATGACAAGAGCTTGATTCCATTGCTAACCAAGTAAAAACTTCTTCGCTAAAGGTGTCGATTCCAGTGCCCTAAGAAGCCTTCATGAGAGCGGATGTTGCACTTTCCAATATGGGAGAAATCGTTCTGTTTCTATGCAATTTGTCCTTGGCCATCAAAGATTGCCTACCCCTTGCATGAATATGTTCTACCTTAATTCACGTCTCGCCTTTACATTAAGCTTCAATTCTTCTGAATTTTCAATTATAGTTTTCGCTTTGCATACCAAGAAGCGTAAATGGGCCTAGCAAATATGGCAGGGATCAGCACTTAGCTTGGAGTTGGTGATACACAAGCCGTCATATATACCAGCCCAAATATAAAGAAATGGAACTTGCTTCTTTGACATTTGTGTGGATTAAGCTTAACTTACTGATACAGTCATACAGATGTTTCAAGTGTATATAGTTGTTAAGCTATGTAGCATCAACGTTATGCTTTGCACCATTCTTGGTTATGTCACATACACTGCCACCACCACCACCAGGACTTTAGAGACCATTGATTGTTATGATGAGCAAATTGAATAGCTAGGATGATGAATACAATTTGACTTTTTATAATTTTCATCTTGCCAGTTTGTTTCTGCCTAGGAAAATAAGTCTTTGGAATATTTTGGTTCTTTGTGATTTTATCTTGTATATTGAACTCCAATTCTCAAGGCACGTTATATCTTCACAGCTAATTTCAGAGAAGTGTACGAAACGAATCAATTTCTTGTTCATATGAAAATGGCCGGAATCAATCCCCCAGTTGTGAGAATTATTGAATAAGGACAGTAATAGTATTCAAATGTAAACACAGTTACACAGGTGTATAGTCTTTAAGAGAGACGAATGGAAGAGTGAATATATAGGATTCTATATAATCACTAGATGAGTATATTTACGTGTATCTGTAGCTCGGGAATAATGTGATCTACACTCATCTACTTATTAATGTGTGAAGCTTAATGCTTTACGAGGAAGAGATCTATTTACATAGTAATCAATAGATCATCACTCCAACGTTTATACTAACATTATCACACGCCTAAATATCTTTTACAAGATAATGGCTGGAAACTGAGCATGCTAAGCAATATGAGAAGGAAATCGAATCATGAAACTCAGGACTAACTGCCCCTAAGCATCTTTGAAAGGGGTAACAGGCGCATTGCAAGCAGGTGGGTTCTGCTTGCCGATGAGGATAGGCTTTACATTTTTGCACTCAGAGAGGGCTTTGCCGCCGGGGAAGTTTATGTTGATGTCAGAGAGCGTCACCTTTTCACATGGAGCGCCACTACTGCAAATCACCCTCACTGCTTCCTTGGCCATTGACGTGCCTCTCACATTCTTGAATACGATGTCAGAAAGCTTACATTTGGATGGGGCCTGAGAACAATGCAAGAAATATAAGCAATTGGACATAGCCTATTAGCAAAATTGATTTGCATAAATAGCCTCCTTTGCCACTTTGTTTAAAAGAAACAGAAATTGCGTTATGTCTTACCTTGGACTTGCAGTGATTCCAAGGGCAATATTCTTGATCAACCATGATAGGGTTTCTGACATTGTCAACAACGATGTCCTCAAAATGCAGGCCTGAGATAAGGGTCTGGAAAGAGTCGTGCCATGTTTTAACCCGAACACCATTATCAGTGCCCCTCAAGGTGCAGTTCCTTACAGTGACTCCTTTCACTGCTTCCTCATTGGCGTATCGACCAAGACTTCCTACACTGATACCATGGCCGGGACCACATGTGACTTTTTCTATCAAGACGTTTCTAGCACCATCACCGAAGGACACACAATCATCTCCTGTTCCAATATTGAAATTTGATACAGTGATGTCATCTGAACGTCCAATATGAATGCCATCTGTGTTGGGACTATCTTTAGGCGCGGTTATAGTAAAATCACGCAGAGTGAGTTTCTTGCATCCCAGGACGTTCATGTGAAACAATTTGCTGTCGATCGAACTTAGGCCGATAAGCTCTGAGTTCGTCAAGAAATTGAACCTAAAGTTCTGCAAATAATGTAAAAGGGATCATAGAATATACATTAATTACATCATAAATTTCAGGCCTCTGGCGCAATGCCTCAAGCCCTCAAAGTGTATGGTAGTTATAAGATTGTACCATTTCTTAACTCTTTACACAAAAATTGTCAATTATACAGGCGAGAGAAGCTTACATAAGGAAGGTTGAAGCAATTATGCGAATTTTTGGTGCACGTATTCTGCTTCCAAGCCAGGTGTCCTTGGCCATCAAACTTACCTGCTCCTCTAGTAGCAATCACTCTCAAGCCGTCCATATATTCAATTTTAACCCATGTATCTGCGCCTTTAAACGCTGCAATTTCTGCAGGGGCCTTGAAGTTTCCATGAATTTCAATTGTAGGGCGGCTTTTGCATGGACCCTTGATATGAACTGGAAATAGTATGTAGTTTCCTGGTGGAACCACCAACCTTGAAGGAGTTGGGGATCCGCAAACCATTTTCCAAGCCTCCATAAAACCCTGATAATTAAATACATGAAAGCAATGTTATTATTTTCTGGCACTTAAAAAGTTACGATGGTGAAAGATTGTATTTGATATGGACATTTGTGTACCTGTGTAGCGTCACCATTAGGCTTTGCGCCATACTTGGTTATATCATATATAGGTCCAGTACCACCACCAACAGGAGCAGCCATAGCAGGAGCACCCGTAGCAGGACCTCCCTTACCAGGAGCTCCCTTACCAGGACCTCCCTTACCAGGAGCTGCCTTAGCGGGAGCTGCCTTAGCAGGACCTGCCTTATGGTGTCCCGGTCCTTGCTTATGGCCTCCCTTACTAGGATCCCCCTTACCATGAATGGTTATTATGAGCAAGTTAAATAAGATAAAGAGCAACGGAGATTTTGATTTTAGTGCCATTTTTCCTCACTAAGCTTAATGTTTATCAAGTTTTTCTTTTTGTGTTTGTATCACTTGCCTCTTATGTCTATATATATGTAGTGTTTTTGCAAGGCATAAAACGTCTTATGTCTAATATTAGGATACTATTTTTAACTTTCAATGACTTTATTATTCTTATGTATGGTGGTGTAATAACTTCATGTTCTTTTTGTTCTTTTCCGTTAGTCTTTTACTAAATATACATATTTCTACATTCTGATACAGAGGCATGGAGCTCTTCGGATAAAAACTATAATCTGCATCACGAACTTTTGCTAAATTAAGCAGGCAAATAGAATCAACTAAATCTTTCAAAATAGCTCCGCTACCTCTAACTAATAGACAAAAATCTAGAAGTCTCAATTTGTAAATCTTTAATGAGATCAAGTTATCGGGAACGAAAAAAAGATCGATAAAAAGAGTAAGCAAGCGAGTGACTGGATATTTTTAGTAAAGGAAAGGCTTCATGTGGTGCTTGTTGGAAATTGCATTTGCCACAAATCATATGCGCGCTACTCTTACGGAGTATCGTACTATCATATCCCTTTTGCGAGGTTCCAGGGAAAATCTCCCACACAATGAAAGAAAGTGAGGGAATAAGAAATCACTTCAAAACTTAAGCCGTCAATATTCTGCACTAAGGGAAGCAGGCAGGTTTGTTCTGCTTTGCAGTTAATTCGCTTGATATTATTACTGGAAGAGAGACAACATGACTGTCTTTACCCCTGTAGGCCAAGTCAATGTCAGTGAGATATGATACACCTTGCTACCTGATGCTCTCACAGTCTCACTTGACTTCTTAACAACAGGATGTCGATTCCAGTGGCTTTGCCAATTTGAGAGCAATTATTCTGTTTCCACGCCATTTATCCTTGTCCATCAAAGTTACCTGCACCCTTTAGGAGCTGCATGGATATATTCTACCGTAACTCATGTCTCACCTTTACGTTAAGCTGGATTGGGAGGTTGAATTCTTTTGAATTTTCGATTATAGTTTTTGGCTCGCATAGCATACCAAAAAGCCTAAATATAAAGAAATGGAACTTGCTTCTTTGACATTTAAGTGGATTGAACTTCACTTATGGATACGGATGTTTCAAGTGCATATATATATACTCCGTAGGCCGTAGCTGTTAAGCTGTGTAGCATCGCCGTTATGAATAGCACCATTCTTAATTATGTCATATAATGATATACACTACCACCACCACGACTCTACAGACCATTGATTTTATGATGGGCTAATGGAATAGCTTGGATGATGAACAATGAGACTTTGTATTTTTTGCCATTTTGTTTTCACCAAGAAAAATACCTCTTTGAAATGTTTTGGCTAATTATTTGTGATTTTATCTCATAGCTTATATTTAATACTATTAAAAGGCATGCAAGTATGAGATACTGACATATTGCCACATGTTTTTCCACCTCATCAATAACCCAACTTTCACGTATCCTTATACTATGGATCCGATACCATATTTCCACATGCACCCCTTTCGCGTTCATCAAATGCTCTTGTCATGTTCATAAAAAATGTTGTCATGTTCACCAATTTGTTGTCATGTTCACCAAACTTTGTTGTTATGTTCATCAAATATTGTTCTTATATTCACCAAACTTTGTTGTCATGTTCACCAAATATTGTT
>CAAKMY010023292.1:0-50764 GCA_901111285.1 Corrigiola litoralis | reverse complement strand
GAATTGTTCGACATGAGTGTAGTTTTATTATATTCCTATGATATTCATATTATTTTTATCATTTTACTTTCAATTTTCTCTTCATTATTCGAAAATTAAATCATTGTTTGTTCTCCATTCATTTGACCCATTTTAACTTAATTTTGATCCCAATTTAAAATCTACCTCTTCATTATTCAAAAACATTTAAAATGATTTGTATAATTTTTTTAAGAATTAACAATATTAGGACATTAAGTTTAATGCAAAAATTTCAAAACATAATTATAAAAAAAGGCCATAGTGAGTGAAATTTTAAAATAATCATAGTTTAAACTCAAAAGGCAATGATACGATGTTAGATAAAGTCTCTTGCAACCAATGCATGGACCATGTACTCATTATATGGTACAACATATACACCTAGGGTTAAAATAGAAATAAAAGAGCAAATTACCATGTTACCCCCTCTTTTTAACCCCATACGTATATGATACTCCATATACATGTGTATAGAATCCAATTTACCTCTTGCAATCCATCACGATCTTTTTCTTTTTTAGAAAATACTCCGTATATAGTGTGAACAACCACTAATATTGTCTTTTAACTCTAGAGAATCTTAACGCTTCCATGATATAGAACTTTAATAAATATTATTTTGGCAAATTACTGCTTCTTAAGCTAACTAGCCCATGCCAAACCTATGGAAAACAGTTTTTTGGTGATTAGTAGATATAATTTTGAAACAGCTTTTAAACCAAAAATTAGTACTCCGTATCTAACTTGTGCGATACGATCTGTTAATGTGGCGGAGGTCTGGATGAGGCCTTGATGTGTGTAACAATCTGTCAAGCATTTTAGCTAAAAGTTCATAAAACCCCACATCATTATTTTCCTCACTTTTTTTATCTGTCAGCGATCGATTCTATCCACTTGACCAGATCAAAGCTCAAGCCATGAGATTACAAGTCCCACTCTATCCTTCACAAAACGCCAGCACCTTTTCAACTATTGCTTTTCTTACAATTAGTTTATGTTTTTGTCATTAGTTTGAGTTCCACAAAGCTTTATTAATTCTAAGTAACTACTACTACTACTACTACTTCCCTTTTATTTTAACTAGCCTTTTCACTCCTTCCAGTAACGCAAAATTTTCTCGTTCATCCAGTTTTTTAATATTTTTTTTAATTATTTTGGTACACTCGTTCATCCAGTTATTTGATGGAGTGGTTATCGCATACCTATATTTGAGTATATACCCGATCTTCCACAAGTAGGTTATCTATGAAATTGACTTGGAAATTCAATATAGTACGTAGTACTTGTTAAAATGAACTCGACCTGAAAATTCTGGGTCAAGACTCATGAATATGAATTTTTAATCTGAGAGTCAAACAGTCTGCCATAATGTGTATAAAACTTGATCCAACAAACAACCCAAATAACACTTGTAACTTTAATCCTAAGTTAGAGACTTAGAGAGAACTTGAACCCAAGCCAGTAGGCCTAACATATACAGTTCTGTTTTTCCTCTTTTAACAAAGTGTCATTTACTTCAAATTAACGTGAAAAAACTTGTTACATCTTAGAGTAACACTTTAACACTGGCCATAGCCAATGTAGCACAATCAATTTTACCGATTAGCTTATTATTCATATATAGTGTTACTATCTAATTTTTCAATTATTATTTTCTTATATATTGTTACTATATCTATTTGTTTGTAATTAGAAATATGATGGCAAAGTACAGTTAATTAGCTGCACATGAGCTAAATTTCGCATAAATTTACATTACTACAATCTGAACAGTAAACACACTCCTTCAGCATATATACACCAAATTAAAAATAAATCGAATGCATGAGAGCAACGCTACATAAGGTTAAGGTCATAAAATGTTGGTAGCAGATCGAGATAACCTGGATAATCAAGGTCACTGGTCAGGGAGAAGAATCCAGCAATAAGTTAGGTCCCAGAATCCAGATGTGGCCTAGGTAGTTGATCATTTTAGCTCTAACACGTCTTCCATGCAGGTCTGATTTACGGAGTATCAAAGTTTAATTTTCATTTTGCATAGTTTTGATTGTTAAACTGACTTCCCTGATTCAGTTTAATGATATGGCTGCTTAATTAGGTAGAAGAATGTAGACAGACTAATCCTGCTTACTCACAAAACAGCGTACTGTATGTTGCCAACTTGCCATGAAAGTGTAGTATTGACTACCTTAATCACCCCAATAATAATACAAGTTCATTATTTACGTGGCCTTTGATGGTATGAATGTATGATTCACAATGCAACCTCACATGGCTTTCTGTTTAATTTCGTACCTGTAGGCTCTAAATTATCTTTAAATTAAATTGCTTCGTTTAGCATTTTTATGATTGCAAATTTGCAACTCGTTATGGATACACACCCTGTAAGTTCTTGTTTGGTAGAGAGGTGTAAGTATAATCATCGTTATATCTCACTTAACACGTTTGGATTGATTTAGATTGCAAGAAACTTGTCTATTTTTATGATAAATTAGACGGTTTAGTATAACAATTATATGAAAGAAAAATGTCATAGAAGGATTTTAAATTATAAGCTGATGACTCTCGTTACATATTTAAGTACATTAAGTTATGTAATTTTATTGTTAAAGTTGAACCTATATAATTACTGTTATATGAGTAGAAATGATCAACTACATCCCTTCATTCAAAATTATTTCATCTAAAAAGAAACTATTTTACAAAGTCGATTACCTGCTACAGCATGTATAACCACTATTACGTATGATACGTTTCATATATGCGGAATGTATTGGGTAGCATGCAATTAACTTTGTAATTTAATGGTGTCTTCTAATTTACTTTGGATATGAGTGAAAATGAAAGAGAGAGAATAGATTAACATGTCAGATGTGTTTGAATACTTCTACTCATGCAATGGTCATTACATGGTTTAACTTGAATAATGAGCATTACATAAAATGATGTAATGAGAGTTATCACTTGTACTTGGTAATTACAGAGTACGTCTTATTCCAACATTGTATCAATAATAATAAAAAATTTCATTACAACACATTTTCTCTAATATCTAATTCCCCTCTATTTGTGTGCTAATTAAATGGGATGTATTACATTACATCCTCTATATCATAAGTGTCTTAATGATAAGTTAAACGTGTGTTTCGAATTCATGAGATCTAATAGGAGTTAGTTTTTCATGGTACTCCCTCTTAGCAAAGTAAGATTTTCATGGTACTCCCTAATAAAATATGAATAATCATAATGTTACACTACATTATTTACATTTGTTTCCAAAAACTCATTCATAAAAATTGAAGTTTCTATTAAAAATATTAGTAGTGGTCAAAGTTGTGTTAAAGTTGTCTTTTTGGAGACCATAAAAAACAAAGTAAAGGAGTATGAATTCAGATCCATGCATGTAATGACGCAAACATTTTGAGATAATCCAAAAAGAAATAACAAGCAAACATTTTCAAATAGTGGACACAAACTACATTAGACTAACTACTATTATGTACCTTAAAAAACACTAAGTATTATAGTATAATCTTTGCTGTTTGAACAAGCAAGATAAACTTCCAAAGCCCCCTAACTAGGAAGTAGAAATACAAAAAAACTTATATGATGATGGTAGTTAATGGAATCTTAATGGGCCAAGCTACGGTAATGCACCTACCCCATAATTTATATATCTCGCCCTTGCACATATTTGTATTCGCGTTCGAGTATTGCCCACCTAATCTTAACTTTTGGTTATAATAAAAACACCTCATTACCGATGGAGTATTAATATTTCGGGGAATTTTGGTGCTTGCATAGAGTAAACTATTTCACTAAGCATAGCTTAGGATAATTGAAAGCCAACATTATTTTATCTAATTTTTGAAAAGGAGAGATTCACACAAGTCTATCTTCATGTCTAGGCATATCTTTCCACTTGGTTATTCTCAAATAACAGTTTGGTTTCAATATCCAAATGGAGAATGCTACTATTGCTCAATGATTCGCTACTTTCTTCCAGGCCTTTGATACTTCTGGTCCTTTTCCTCAATTTGAGGGATGAGTTCAGCACTCTACTCAAAAACTGAATCAATTGCAAAGAAAGGAGATAATCATCATCCACTTTCTACCTTTATTATGTTATTTGAAGTGTGATTCTCTTGATGGTCCCTCTTAAGTAAAAACATCATGTAGTAAAACATTAGGCCATTACATATATAGCCAATAATCTGTTTCAAATTCCTTTAGTGATTGGGGAATTCAACCTTTTGGTATTGTCCCGCGTTGGAATTCTACACAATACTTTTTTTCCCGCAACATTAATCGCTCAAATGTACGAAAAACAGTCTAAATAGATAAACGATTATCCTTATAACACACCCCCATCTCCATACTCTTAAAAAAATATTGAGTACACTTGAAGCCTTCTACTTATAACTAATCTTTTGTTGTTTTATCATGAACCTGAAAAACTTTTGTTCACATGTTAATATTCTTAGAATTAGAGAAAGCACGCAAGAAGGTCTAAAATGTATTGCAAACTTAGTTTCTTATAATTATTGTAGAATTCTAGAGACAATGTTTCAGGGTCAATTCATGTGTGACTTATCATTGATGAGTCCAGTATATATAACAGTTACAAAGAGCCTTGTTCTCCAAGGACTTCCCTAAATCTATCTTCACAATATAAGGATAATACCTAAAAGATATATATGCCAACTCACAAGATATTACAAATATATATATATATATATGCCAATACCCCCCCTCAAGTTGGAGCATGAAGTGACGAAATGCCCAACTTGGCAATCAAATCGGTAAAAGGACGCACTCCTAGCGCCTTGGTGAGGATATCTGCTAACTGTAAGGACGTATGAATATATTTCGGTCGAATCACACCCTGCAATAAAGCATCATGAACAAAATGACAGTCAACCTCGATATGTTTAGTTCGTTCATGAAACACCGGATTATCTGCAATATGGAGTGCGGCTTGACTATCACAATGCAGTGGAATAGGTCCTGTATGAGTTACTCCAAAGTCAGTCAAAAGAGCCTTTAACCATTTCAATTCGCAAGTTGTTGCCGCCATTGCACGATACTCTGCCTCTGCTGAAGATCGCGATACAGTAACTTGCTTCTTCGTTTTCCAAGAAATCGGCGAACCCCCCAAAAACACAAAATATGCGGTTAAAGAGCGGCGAGTCAGTGGGCAACTAGCCCAATCAGCATCACAATAAGCTTCTAATTGGAGAGGCTGGCCAGCACGTAACAAAATACCTTGGCCTGGACTACCCTTCGAGTAGCGAACAGCACGTATAGCTGCTTCCCAATGAGACAATCGGGGACATTGCATAAATTGCGCAAGAATGTGCACACAATAACACAATTCGGGTCGAGTAATAGTAAGGTATATTAGACGGCCTATCAGTCGACGATACTTGGATGGATCATCCATGAGAGCATCGCTTGCCATGGCTAGATGGTGGTTCGGTTCAATAGGTAAGCTAGCAGGCTTAGCACCCAGCAAACCTGTCTCGTCGAGTATATCAAGAGCATATTTTCGCTGGCAAACAAAAATACCCATTGCATTCCTCGCCACTTCGAGACCAAGGAAATACTTTAACTTACCAAGATCCTTCATGTGAAAGCAAGAACTGAGATAATCCTTGAAGTGTTGGATAGCGGTGCTACAATTTCCAGAAATAACCAAATCGTCAACATATACCAAGATATTGAGAACAGTATCGCCTTGAAGCAAGGTGAACAAAGAATAATCTGAAGCTGACTGTCGAAAGCCATAAGTGATCAAAGCATTAGCAAGCTTTGCAAACCAACACCTAGGTGCTTGTCGTAAACCATAAAGAGACTTCCGAAGACGACACACCTTACCAGGATGTGAGGCATCGAAACCAGGGGGCAATTTCATGTAAATTTCTTCGGCGAGATCTCCGTGTAGAAATGCATTATGCACGTCCATTTGATGCAATTCCCACTCCTTAGCAGCAGCCACTTCCAAGAATGTTCGAACAGTAACCATTTTAGCCGTGGGAGCAAAAGTTTCAGTGACATTTTCACCTTCAACCTGATGATTACCTAAGGCTACAAGACGAGCCTTATAACGTTCAATCGAGCCATCCGCATGATACTTTATCCGATACACCCACTGGCTTCCAATCGCAGTTTTGTCAAGAGGCAAATCAACAATGTCCCAAGTTGCATTGTCTTCAAGAGCATCAATCTCCTTTTGCATGGCAAGGCGCCAATTTGCATGACGCACAGCTTGCCCATAATACTTGGGCTCCACACCCTTAGTCACAGCTGCAAGAAAATTCCGATGTTGTATAGAAAACTTATCACTACTAACAAAATGTGCAATAGGATAACGAGTACCTGAGGACGACGATGAAGTGAGTAGATGCGGAGAGGGACTTTTCTTGGCAGCATAAGTCTTGAAATCTTTCAAAAGAACAGAAGGAGTTTTAGAACGATGACCACGACCCAATATCTCATCGTTATGTGAGTCAATGTGAGGACTAGCAGTGCTCAAGTTCGAAAGCTCCACAACATCTGTGGCTGGAGCAGTAGGTGGCAAATTAGCCATTATTGTAGTTCGAACGCCTGACAAATCAGATGTCTGCGAATCAGCAGGACTACAAGAAGCACTCACTGGATTACTGTGAGAGGGAAGTCGAGGCTGTTGGGATTTGGCACGCCTAGAGTAGACTTGCAGGTTTGGAGTTTTCTGCGGCACTAAAGGAACCCCCCTGGCGTCAGATTAGTGGATTGGTCTGTGGAAATTGGCGTTTGTGGTGGTAATGCCAGGAATGTGTCGTCAGTATCAGGAGTAAGATCATTATCACCAAAACAAGGTAAAGGGAGAGCATGAGGCGGATCAGTCGGTTTATCAACATTCACGTTTGCAAATGGAAATGTAGTCTCAAGAAACACAACATCACGAGCTTCAAAGTATACTTTATCATCCAAATCAAACAAAGACCAACCCTTTTTGCCAAATGGATAACCAACAAAAACACATTTTCGACTGCGACTATCAAATTTGTGGCGACCCTTCCGAAGGTCCTTAGCATAACATAAACAACCAAAAGTGCGTAAGTTGTCCAGATTGCTTGGTCGACCGGTTAACATTTCCCAAGGTGTTTTTCCATTCATCATTTTCATAGGAGTATGGTTAATAAGATAACTAGCAGTTAAAATACACTCACCCCAAAAACGTATTGGCAAATTAGCTTGAAAACGAAGAGCTCGAGCTACATTTAAGATGTGTCTGTGTTTACGTTCAACCCGACCATTTTGTTGGGGAGTATTAACAATGCTAGTATGATGGATAATGCCATGTTCTGTAAAATAAGTCGACAGACATGTGAATTCCGTCCCATTGAATCTTAACTTTTGTATTAAACTGTCGTTCAACCATGTTCAAGAAGTTTTTCAATGTTTGAGGCACTTGTGCTTTGGTTTTCAACAAATAAACCCACAACGAGCGAGAGTAGTCATCGACAATGGTCAAAAAATAACGAGAAGCACAAGAGGCTGGAACAAAATATGGTCCCCAAATATCACAATGGATTAAATCAAAGATTCCGGTCGCTTTATTATCACTTGTAGGAAAACTAACACGAGTTTGTTTCGCACGAAAACAAATTTCACAATCACTAGTAGCTAACATGTCTTTACTACTAACTTGAGGAAGAAAATTCAAGACTTGCGACGACGGATGTCCTAGTCGGTTATGCCACAGAGCTGCAGATTCCACAGAAGTCGTTAATGCCGCCAGTTGAGGAGTCACAGCAGCTGGAGCTTGAAAATAATAAAGTCCCTCTCGTTGTCTACCCGCTCCAATCAGCGTCCTCGTAGTGCGGTCCTGAATTACACAAATGTTATTAGCAAAAGTGATAACAAAGTCGGAATCATCAGTCAGTTGCGAAACAGAAATCAAGTTACAATTCAAGTGTGGGACAAACAACACATGATTCAAGATTAAGTTGCCATCAAGAACTACTCGGCCTTCTTTAAAGGCTTGGGCAGACCCGCCATTGGGCATTAAAACAGAACTTGGTGCAATATCAATTGGATTTTCGAGACTCTGCAGATCACTGGTCATATGTTGTGTTGCTCCGCTATCAAGTATCCAAGGTAGGTGTCGCTTACCGTTCAAACGCGCACTAGAATCGAGCGTAGGACGCTGGTCCTTCAACAGATGAGCAAGGCGAGTCAGGTCCTGGGCAGACAGCATGCTGAAGGCCATCCAAAAGGTTATCAGTCCGAGAAGAAGAGCTGGAGCCTGCACCAGTGGTGCCATGGGCAATGTTTGCCCGGTTATTGCCGCGTCCACCTCCACGGCCCTGCTGAGAGCTGCGACGCCCACCTCGACCTCGGTTAGGGACCGAACGCTCCCGAGGACGATCACCCCACCACTCGGGGTATCCAATCACAGCAAAACAGTTGCTGTCTTCATGGCCGTCACGATTGCATAGCGTGCAGCGAAGACCACCAGAGTTGGTCCCCATATTAGACTTGACAGAATCGGTAGTTCCAGCGGGAGTTCGAGCCAAAAAAGTGACTGGTGTGGAGCGCTCCTTGGGAGGTTGAGTAGAGTTGCGAACCTCCTCGTCTTGAACCAAGCGAGAGTAAACAACATTCATGGGAGGCAGTGGTTCCAATCCCAGAATTGTCGATCGAACGTTGGAGTAGTTCAAGTTTAGGCCCATAAGAAATTCTCGAACACGGTCATCGTCGCGACGCCTCTGCAAAACAGCAGAGATATTGCAAGTACAGTTATCACATGTGCAAACAGGAAGAACTTCATAATCATTGATGTCATCCCACAGTTTCTTCAGGCGGCCAAAATAGGCCATGATTGTATCGTCGTTCTGCTTGCATTCAATCACGTCAGATTTCATCTGATATATACGAGGGCCATTACCCACGGAAAAACGTTGTTTGATATCGACCCATAGATCCTTCGCATTATCGCGATGCGAGATGGAGGATTTCAAAACCGGATCAATGGTGTTAAAAATCCAACCAACAATCATGGCGTGAACTGTTTCCCATTCGTCAAATTGGTCAGTGCCAGCAGCCGGTTGAGGGATGCGGCCTTCGATGAAGCCAATCTTACGTTTGGCCTTCAAGGAGTTTCGGATGTGTTTTGCCCATTCTTCATAATTTCGGCCGTGAAGAACGACATGGGTGATAACAAGACCAGGGTGGTCACTGTTACTGAGATGATAAGGTGAGGGAGGAGAAGGAGTAAGGTCAGGCATGGAGTCGTGTTTGGGGCTGTCAGATTTCGGTGAAAGAGGAGGAGTTTGGTCAAGGTCTGAACTCATCAATTAGGTTAAAAAAATTGCTACTGATACCATGTAGAATTCTAGAGACAATGTTTCAGGGTCAATTCATGTGTGACTTATCATTGATGAGTCCAGTATATATAACAGTTACAAAGAGCCTTGTTCTCCAAGGACTTCCCTAAATCTATCTTCACAATATAAGGATAATATACCTAAAAGATATATATGCCAACTCACAAGATATTACAAATATATATATGCCAATAATTATCTCCGAAGGCTCTCCGGGTTGATTTACATCACAACACGCGCAAAGTCGATCTAGAGGAAGCATGTTTCTGATCCGAATCCTGATTCTACTCCCGCACTTATAAAATAATTATCACAAGACTTTTTCCACTGAACTGGTTTCAACCTGTTTGCTTATCTTTATTTACCGCACAGTCGCGCACGTTGAATGTCATGTTATTTACGTTCTTTTTGTTGTGATCCTATATTCCTATCAGAATATTAGAGTCCTTTAGACTTTACTTCTGTGAAAAAAAAGCCTAATGATCTCTTTATAGTTATTCTAGTACTCTTTAGTATGTTTGTGCTGAATTTAACAAAATGTTGGTAGAAACAATGAACAAAGTGAAACAAGAAAAACTGAAATAGAGAAAGAAGATAGTATATAGTAGAATAGTGAGTAGTAACACGGTAGTATGCTACGTACTTGTTTTTGGTTTTTAACTTTGTGGTGACTTTAGCAAAGTTTAGTGCTTTAATCAATCAAAGTTAGTTGGTGAATGCCTCTTTTTTTATTTCTTAAGAGTATACTTTTAAATCGGAACAACAAATGTTAGGCTCAAACAGAAGCAACTGAGAATTGTGCCAGATTCCATAAGGAATCTCATGTTTGTTTATTTCTTCATCTACCTTTTATCATAAAAGATGAAGAGGGCAGGTGTAGATGCGTTGATTTCCTGGTCACTGGTTTTTGTTGTATGCTCAAGAAGAAGCAAACCTGTCATGGTGTTCTTCTTACACATCAAGGTCCGCTTTGGCAATAATATAGTCATAGTCTTCTTGTTTTATCAAACAGGAGCTATCAAATGACCCACCACAGCATAAACCTCAGTATATCTTATACATAAATACATGGATCCACAGAATTGTATCCTTCATATGCTATATAGTATATCCTGTAGTGATTTTTGCTAATGTCATACATTACCAACGTCCCAATATACTAATTGCTTATTGGCTGATCTCAAATCGATCTAACTTTTTCGAGTAATTGGTATGGATGTAGACGTGAAGTTTAGATTAAAGTAGCTACTAGGGACTGACTCCACTGAGCTTGGAGCATTATTGTGCAGTAACCAGGGTTCATGTTGGACGAAAACCAGGATCAGCAGCAGACTGTCTAGCTATATGCTTACTAATGTAGTTATGTTTGATGTTGACAGGAAAATTTTATAATGGAAGAAGTATTGCTAATTGACTTGGATAATCACCTAGAATGAAGCAGGCAAAGGGATGATACAAGGAATATACTCCTTCGTTCTCTAACAATTTGACATGCAGATTAGTTAATGTTCAAATATATAGTGCGCTAATGGTCCATAGCCTTCCCATAAATTGCTCGCTGATGTAACAAAAATACAAAATGCAGGCTTAAATAAAGTAGTAGGAATCACGGATGAGCATGCATATTTTAATTGAAGTATTGCATATACAGGGTCACATATCTAGGTGTTGTGTGTTTATGTAATGATACCAGAACAGGAGTATTGTGGATAATATCAAATGAACATTAGCTGAAATAACAGTAAAATGGTTACAGAAATGTCGTCCATTGGCATATATCAGCTCTTTTGAGTAGTCATCTTGTAGCCAAGGCTTGGGATGATCCCTGACATGTTGTGGGTGCATACTGGGTATAGTGACCATAAGTGGATTAGCAGGGAAATCAAGAACTTTGATACAGAGAAAAGGTTCGTACAAGTTTGAGACGGATTCCTTGTCATGGTAGTCCTTTCAGTTCAAGACAGCATCAAGAAACTAAATCAGTATAAAGGGTTATATGTAGCAGATGTTTATGTTTCAGATAGACCATCGCTGCAGATGATGTTAGTACCAACTACAAATACCACAGATGCTCAATATAGTAGTAATGAAATGGCTAATGGGGGAACATAAAGCTAGACAAATATGAAAAAAAAAAAAAAATGTTATCAGCGAATGCAAATCATACCAGAAATAGATAGCATTTCAGTAATATTCATTTGTTTCACAGAAGAAGAGGGAATGGAAAAACATTTAAGTAAAAGAATTGCTTTCATAAACCTGGAACTACGATAAATTATCTCACAGTTGAAACAACCATCGAAGCTGGTCTGGATAATGTTAATGTTACAACTCCCAGAATCAAGATTATTTCCAACTAAAACATGCCATAAATGCTGATACGATGAATTTCAAGGTCACAAAACTTCGGCTTGCATAGATACAAAATTTGTAAGATCCAGTGACATTTCTGCGCCTCAAATTCTGATTTTATTCCTAGTTAATAGACGGCAATGCAACAAGATACTGCTCCGTTTATCTTGATTTCTAGCTAATACTCAGCCTAGCTCCAATTATTAACAACATCAAAGCAATACAGATGCAGTATTTTATCTTTCCACCAGCTTCATACTACAATCATATTAACTATCAACTACCCCCTACTTCCATACTAGTCTGATCATGTGTCATACATTTTTTTAGCTCGGTAGAAGCCATGAAAAACCGATATTATAGACCCCTATTCCTCTTCATTCAAGATATGAAGTTTTTGGTCAGAACTCCAAATATTAATACACCTTATTTTGTCTAGCCATAACCATCTGCAGCCCACGCACACGGCACAACTCGCGCTCTAGATTGTGTTCCCAGTGACAATGAAAACTCCAAAATGAGTGGTCACATGTTTGTGAAAGCACAGTTCAATATGAATAAAGTCTTTCCCTCTTATTGTCTCATGCAGCATACGAGGAAATCACACTACTTCACTTAATGTTGTTCTTCGGAGCAGATTTTAGTTGAATATATTAACAAACTGCCTTGCCTTTTTTAGCTATGAACTTGTGCAGTATAGTCTATACAAACATTATTTTTAAAAGGTAAGTCACAAAGCATTAAAAGGCCTCCCTATTGCAAGAAGAAACTAAACCTACTGATAAGTAATCTAATCTTTACATGTCACCTAAATTATTGCTTCATTTGCTTCTGTCAACTGCTTGATTAGCTGAGTCAGGCCTGAAAGGTGCAACCGTGCAAAGTAGTGACAAAGCTCAGCAATTAAAACCAGTGACAAAGATTAGAAATTAAAACTGCAAGACAAGAAAATGGGTAGAAGCAGGCATTTTATCCGATCAAACAAACTAATGTGATTGCTTACATGCAGCAACAGACTTTGTCTCCCCGTGAACACATCCACAAAGCTATCTACGCCAATGACAATGTAACAAAATACCAACAAAAAAAAGATTTTTTGAACCATTTGTATATCCAAATACACTTTATTACATGCTTTGAATCATATCATCTAATATATTCGCAGTGAAGGACAGAAAATCGTACAAGTATATCTGTATACTGCTAGTATTCAATCTGCAATCGACATTGCATTCAGCTCATAATAATCTGCCCTACCCTTACTTGAAACAGCTATATTGTAATCACCGATATGAACTACATCCTCTCTTTTGCTCTGTAATGGCTTCGTCTCGCATAGTTAACATACATTATTCAGCTCCCAGTTTATTTAACAGTCCAGCTTTCTGTCTTCGGGCCATCCAAACTCTTCCAACAATGCCAATACAACTCCATTTGTCCAGCCAAAACCGGTCTGCAGATCAAATGAATCTGAATTAGTATGAGAACGGCAGGTTCCATAGTATATGACTTCTTGCCCACTCCAAGTCAAAGAAAATGATATCTGGTAATTGGGGAAGTATAACAGTAACCTATATAACTATAATTAGACAGCTTTCTATGAACGTAAAGCCCATATATTTGTTCTTATTGATCTTACTAGCCTGTTGTCTTGACTCTGCAATATCAATGACTTCGTATGATCATTATATGTGGTACTCATACTTCGAATAAAGTACCTGAACTACGTATTCACCGCCCCCTCCATATTCTCCGCACTTTTCTACATCGTACTTTTCATGCATCTCTCCTGTTTCCTTGTAAGAGGCATAGTTAGTCCTAATCCACTTGATTGCCAGATCTTCTGCCATCAACCAGGCTTCTTTAGACCCGGACTTAGCAAGAGCTTCAATAATAAGGTGTTGCATAGGCGCCCAGCCATTTGGATAATCCCTGTTTATACAACCTCCATTGAGTTAGTATAGGCTAAAATAAGCAAATAGTATTAAACTTCAACATCTTCTGGAAGAAAATTTGATAAAGGGTAGGGAGTGACTAGTGAGTACCATTGTTGTCCTGATTTCGTCAAAGAAGTTGCAATGCCAGCAGCACGAACCAAGCCTGAGGTTTTAAGGCTTTTCATGACCTTCTCTGCCAAGTCAACTTCAGAATAAATGCAGACAATGTCAGTCAAATTTTTGAATTTATAATTTTGACAGATGATGGTTTTGCAAGCTACAAATTGTTTGTTTCAAGATCTCATATGATGAAAAGTGAAGTTGTGACTCATATGCACTTCAATAAGAAAAATAGAAATTACACCATATAGCTAAAGTTAGTATCTAGGAAAGTATAGCTTGTTAGATATTTAGTCTGAAAACTTCCAGATTTTACAGCGGTAGCAGTGCTGCAGTCTCTAGCAGGAAACAGAAGCATTAAATTCAGGTGATCTTATTTCTGTTACAAAAAAGCTGTAAAGTATATCAGTACATTGATTCTGAGTCTACTTCTGCTTAAACTAGAGGTTAATTATTTTCTGGTATCTTTTGAAAAAGAAACTGAGAAACAACACGTAGATTAAGCAGCCTGAAAGAAACCAACAGCTAGAACATTAATTTCATGAAAAAGCAAGAGTTATTACCTGAATCAAATGGCTTTACCCACAATGGAACAAAGTTTGAAGCAAAAACATTTTGATTCTGGTGCCAAGCTTCCCTTGTTTCATTGTCCTGAGATTTTCAACCAAAAAATACACAAGTTACAAGCCTGTCCGCAGCTAAAGGATGTAACTCAGATATGCAAGCAAATGTCACCTTGCATGTTGCACTTGTATTGATCCAGCAGTCAAGCCATTGGTTCATATTTTCGTTCCAAAAGATAGAGCGGAATGCTTTCTCCCGTGCTTGAGAAGCTTCCAGAAACTTTTTAGCAACAGTATTTTCTCCAGCAACTTTTGCTAGGAAGGCTATATCAAGCTCCATCTGAGGCACACAGAGGATAAAAGCTTTTGTTACATGAAAGGAAAGACTTTATTGAATCAAACCCAAATCCTATTACATACCTTGAGTATGTATGCATTCAAATCCACTGGTACTATCGTTGTTGTAGCCAATGTAGTAAGATCAGATGAATTTCTGCAAGATAGCACACTAAACTCTTCACACACAGGGCATATAAATTAAGACAGCTATGAGCTGGAGGAAGGGGAAGTCTAATTCAGTGATGCTCTCCAGATTTTAGGTGAAATAAAGGCCCCGGTTGAAATATGCACTTGATAGTTAAGAAACTACTAACAAAAACATAAGCCTCTGTATGTTACTAATTTCCCTGTCGAAAGTCAAACGTATCATGTTAAATACAGGGTTCCTCTCACAGTCACAGATAGCACTTATATCAGACATAAACCTTAAATAAGCACAGAATGATAATCTGTAAATGCTGCTTGTCAATAGATATTCCATCCATCAGACACTTACCACTATGAACCACGATATATAGAGGAATAAGAACAAGCTAAACAAGTCTATGAGAACAACTTGCATGATAACTAGAGGGAATAAATAAAGAGGGGGCTACAAATATTCATTTGGAATTCTGAAACAGCTACAGAAGAACAAGCTCAATAGATGTTTGCTTAATACGATCATAAGACAATTATTTATGAAGCCTATGCAAGAAAGTTTTTTACCTCATCCACCTTGTACTGAAATCCCATCCAGATTCAGCAGCTGAAGCCACTTCACGGTAAAGGATCTCCTTGTCAACCGCATCAGTCAATCCTGAAGCAGTTTCCTCGTCCTGCACAAACAGACAAACACCAAATAAATAACAAGTTTGCTTGCATTGTATGAGTCTGTTTCTAACCAAAATTTGCTATACAAACATACAATAGTTGAAGATTCTGGCCTTGGTTTATTCCACATGGCATAATATCTACTTAAGTTGTGACTGCAACCCTCAGAATCTTCAATAGTAACCATATGAATCCCTAGCAAAACAAGGAAGAGCAGTATTAAAGGCATAAAGTTACTATCAATTAAACTATTAGAAAGTCAGAGTAGCATCTAAAAACTGCAGTAGAGGAGAGTTGTCGACACCTGAATTCCAGAACTTGTGCTCTTTGAGTAGAGCAGGAAGAGCCCTCTTAACCAGACTCATGTCACCTGTTCTATGGTAAATTTCGTGTACCATTGAACTCAATAGAGGAGGTTGACTGTAAAGCAACGAAGAGAAGCAACTTTAAGTACTTAAAAAGCGAATGCGAATTTGACTAAGAAGCCTAGCAGTCTATTCATTAGTAATGGAAATCACACAGCAACCTTCTCTGATCACTACAAACTTCAGATAAGTTTAACGAAGTATATAGTACAGCCAGTGTCACGACCATCACCTTCGATTTGTGTAATATACTCTGGCACCATTAAGAACAAAGCCATACTTCTCAACAAAGTAAATGAGGTTAGTTACGATTGCTTTTGCTGTCTCGTGCATTTTACTGGCTAGCAAGCCCCTGCAGAATATGTGAGCTACATAAGTACTTTCTCCGTCAGTAAATCACATAATTATGTATTACTATGCACAGTCTTTGAAAAGTTTTTATCTCTTAATCCGATGATAAGGTGTGGAGATATTGAGGTACTCAAGAAAGTTCAGGAGATATCACGACATAGGGCCTTAAAAATCTTCTTAGGCATGAAACCTACAAATGATAAATAAGAGCATTTTTGCTCATGCTCCAAGTTCATGTTATCTTTAGATCACTATACAATGCATCATATACAGGTCTATATATGTTCAAGACAAGTTCACTTTAAATTCAAATGAAAGCTTTTCTAGATGATGAAATCATGCTGAATATTCAAAATGACACGACCATTTTTATACGCTTGCAAACGTTCAGCTGAAAAGACGTAAATATTCAAAGTCTGACCACTAACACTAAACAATTCAGAAGTCGGTCACAAGTGACAACTGAGTCAACAATCTAGGCATCTTTAATACTCCTAAGTTACTAAAAACAAGCACTTTCAACACCAACTAAACCTAACAAAAAACTGGTGTTGCAGTAGAACTGAAAAACACATGTAAGCAAAAACACATTGATCACATATCTTAGTTTGAACTTTGAACAACTTATCCAATGAGAAGCTAATTTCATATGTAATCAGTACGATCAAGAAAAAGAACTACCAAACAACAAGAACCGTAGACATGTAATATGTTACACAAATTATACAAATAGACAATTTAAAATAAACCTAGTTATAAATTGAGTCAAAGGGATCACTTTTTACCACCATTCTATAATAGTGACCACTTTCACAATTTTAAGTTTTCAACCAAGAAAAAAACACTTTGAAAACTAGTTTACGGAATTAAGGTTGGTCTAGTGATTGAAAGTTTAACGTGCTTAAGGAATATCCCGTGTTCCAATCCTCATGCCCCCACCCCGCAGCATTAACTGCTCCAAGGTAACCAAATAACATTTGACGGTCTCATACAAGATTTGTCGAATATGTTAAAAAACAAACCTGATAACCCAGTAAGAATCCCAGTAGTAGACCTCTCTAAATCTTGAACCAGGAATAACACACGGTTCAGGCAAGGGCAGTAGAGTATGCAACTCAGACTCTTCTTTCACTGTCTCGGAAACCTTCCTACTCAAATTCTTCCACAAAGAATGCACTTGCAATGCCCATGCTCGAACTTCTGGATTCTTTACTTTCTTTAAAAACCCATGTGGCTCAGCAACAAAATCAACCGGCTCGACGTAAATCAAATCACTCCCTGCTCCATTGAAGTATTCTTGTACAAAATTTTCGAAGACTTCGGCCGAAACGTTGCCATTCTTTGTTCTCGGCAATTTTGCAAAGGCTTGCTCAGTAGTAGAAATGTTGGATTTCAATGAGAGATCAATGTAAAGCTTAGGATCAAAGTTGGTTGGTCCAAATGTATGAAGGGCAGTTTGTTGGATTTTTTCTAGGAATGATATGAGTGGAGTAGAAGGCGTTACTGGACCAGAATCAACACGGCAACTTAGTTTATGCGACATGACTGATGCAGTACTGGTTAAAGATAGATACAGAAAGAGTGTATATAGTGAATATGTGCAAATTCTAACATGCAACAAAATCTTCATATTGAGAAGGAAATAAAGAGTCGGGAAAGTTTAGGATTATGCTAATAAGATACATGAAGAAGGGTAGTGAAATTGAGGTACACGACATCTATCTAGAATTTAGCGACGACCCAAAAGTAAGTCAAACAGAGGGATGCAATCATATGATTAATGTGGTGTAGACCCAAGAAAAGAAGTAATGAGATTTTGAGTTAGATTAGTTGGTTGGGGTCTGATTTTTCTTGGAGGAGAATGACAACGAAGTCAAAGTTTGCGTTTCATTTCATAAAGAAAGTATAAGGTTTAAACGATATCAAAATCACAATATCTTAAAAAGACTTTGATGGTCATTTTCCTTGTTGATAAAAAAAACTATTTAATCACAAATTATTAGAAAAGAACTTTTTACTTTTACTATAAAAGTAGAGTAACTCGCAAGCTAAATTTTCTTAAACTCCTACAAGTCCAAGTTGAGTTATATATTTATATGTCTTTATTGACCAGCATGACTTTGTCTGCTTTTATGATAAAAGTAGACAGTAACTTTCTGCCATTTAATTAAGTTTGTAATTAAGTCTATTTACCAATTGTCACACATATCTAAAGATTCGGCTTATTTAACTTTAAAAAAATCTAGTCATAAATTGAGATAAAATGGTTAAATCAAATAATATAATTTTGATTGAGAAAAGCTGTGAAGTTCCAGCAAAGTGGGTGGGGGTTATTATGAAGCACTAAGATCTATAGTTAGATTCCCCAGTACTATTAATTGTTACTGAGTGGTGTGTTTTGTTGGGCATCTTCTGACTTAATGGTTGGAACAGGACTAGGACTAGTGCGGAGGGAACAAAGTGTGTGGGGCTTTTAATGCGCGCACTCAAGCGAGGATTGTTCCTTCGAAGCCAATCAAAGGTAATTGAAGGGCAAGACAACAAACAGTTAACGAAAATCTATGTTCAAAAGTGAAAAGTACTCCTGTGGTAGTTCACAAAACACTCATTGATTTTACTAAATCCTCTGCCAGAAGAAGAAATTGTCCCGTTTAAGCTCACAAGGAGAACCAGATTGATGTTTATTGAAAAGTGAAAAAAACACATTGAAATTGAGTAAAGCGAAGAGAAAAAAAATGAAAGCAAACTAGCAAAGGTACCACAAGTACGGAATAAAAACCATTTTTGTGAACTGTTATTCTCTTTGTTGTTCACCATTCCACCATGAAATAACATCGTATGAGGCTTTGTATTAGTTGTTTGTTAGATTTTGAAAGAGGGCTTAGACTCTCCAACTCCGCTTGCATGTTAGATCTCAAAGTGCACACTTTTGTTGATCATCCACATATGAAGCCATGTTCGACAGTAAAAAGCACATTCAGGTGGAGTCTTGCAAGCACTAGAAAATGACGAAATAACATACTGTTTCTTCCTTTAAAACGCAAAATTTGTTTATCTTTCTTGACATAGTCGTTCTTTCAGGGAGTTTAACACTGGGATATCTATGGCAACTGCATAGCAGCTTGTGTTCTGATATAACGGCTCTCTTATACTCCTGGATCTGACTGGTCTTATAATTACTCTGAAGAGCAACAAGAAACACTTCAAGATGACTGCAGTTTTTTCTTGTAATCCTGGAATGTCCCATGGAACGGTGTCACCGTCCCTTCAGACACTGCCCACAGCTCATCAACACTGTTGGATATTAGATGTTCATCGTGACTCACCTGTTTAAAGACATTACAAATCAAGTCAAAGACTGCGGTGGATTGCTGGGGATCACACAATATAGATAATGAAAACTACAGACGAATGGCATCACATAATACCATCAAGATGCCCCCTTGGAACATAACGAGACCCTGGATCAGTGCCTCCACAGCATCCAGATCCTGCAGTTCACAATAGTGCCATGAGTAATAGAAAACCATAGGGATCCTTCCATCGCTACCACTCATGGTGGCCACCAAGATATGTTCATCTCAAACATTAATTTTCATCGGGTGAAATCTTAAAATTTCATCGTTTATAAACATATATAACCAAGAAACATTGATCAAAATATCAATGAACTCGCAAAAAAAAAAAAAAAAAAAATTGACAACGTATAAAGCACCTTTATTTCATTTGTTTCTATAACACTTAATCGTTTAGGTAGCTTCACTTACAGTGACATGGTAGGCATGCAACAAACACCAAACAAAACCAAATTTTCTCTCTCATATAGGTTCACCAGAACTTTCCATCACAGGCAAGATCACACACTTAAAATCATACTCTGGCCATCAGTTCAGACATACTTAAAATCTAGCTTGAATGATGATGATAAAAGATTTCGCCAAGACGCAGCATAAAGCACAGTTTCAGTTAAGAAAGTGATGTTCTGAATCACATTAATACCACAGACCACATTTTCCCAAATAAGCATATCTTCAAGGTTGTAGAAAGACATTCAAAATTTGCAGAAAGAGAAATGTCAAAGCCAGCTTCCGTATAAGATTTCCCAGTAATTTGACATGATAATGAGAGAATGTCACACAAAGGAAAATACAAGGGGGGGCATGAACCACTTTGTTTATCCGGCCTATATAATTCATTGACGTCCATCATCCAGGTTTCAAATTTAGGAATAATATAAACTACAACATGAAAAGGATAAAACTTACAAGGTGATTTGATGGCTCGTCAAGCAACAACAAATGCGGCTTCTTGAAAGTAATCTTTGCAAATGCTACTCTGCTTTTCTGACCACCTGTTACATGAGCAAGATATAAAATTCTCATTTTTAGGTACAAAATAAATATAAATTTCCCTTTCCATTTGCAACTATAAGAAAACTCAACTTCCTTACATTAGAGTATTAGACTGTTCGGTCATATGGGCTAGAAATCTCAGGGCAAGATATAAAATTCTCATTGTTTAATTACACAATGAATATAAATTTCCCTATCCGTTTGCAACTATAAGAGAACTCAGCTTCCACAATGTCCAAAATACCGGCATGATGATATGTCAAAAAGAAACATACCAGACAAGGTATACATGGGCTGAAGTGCCAAATTTCCTGTAATACCAAATGAACCCAAATGTGATCGCAACTTCTGTTCAGGCACACCCTGAATAAGTAAAAAATAGAAAACCTTAGATATTTTCGAGAGCATTTCTGAAAAACATAGAGAAAAATCTTGAAAAACTATAATGGCACTAAGTACACAATCAGACCCCCAATAATACTCAAAATCATTAATCAAAGCCCCCAGTAATGATAAAAGACTAACCTACAACAATAGTATTATCAAAACTCACCGGGAAGCAGCGCATCATATACAAAAGGGGATTTGACGACAAGTCCAGCCCATCAACATGGTGCTGACTGAATACAGCAATACGAACCTGCAATGTACCACAGAAGTTTAGTCCAGTCTACCCGAATATGCAAAAATGATGCACTACTCCAAAAAAAACTAACAATAAAAATTTAATATCAAAAAACGGAACGCATACACTCAGACCATTCATGGAGAAATTGAACGTGCATGGCTGCACGGCTCACCAGTCACCACAGTCCAGCATACAAATTAGCAAAAAGAAGTCAGAGCTAAATTCAGCTGCCATGATCCCCGATATGCAGGTTCCCTAACGAATGAGGCCGTAAGAGGGAGGTAAACTCAGCAAGTTCGGTAACTTCATAACACATTCTATCTGATCTTCAAGTGTTTGAGCTGATCTAGTTTGAATATTAATTTGTCTGAAAGTGGATTTGCTTTGATCAATGCCGAGTAACAAGTAACAACTGCTGACTGAGCTGGTGGGTTGAATCGGGTGTCAGGTTCTTCATTGCCCACTTATTTGGGTTTACGATTCGGGGGGTAACCCTCATGCTTTATCGGATCCGGTAGTTACTACAGAGGCAAAACCTTAGACGGTTGGAAGGAGAATAACTTATCCCAAGCAGGCAGAATCACCTTGTTTATTACTTGCATTTCCATTATGTTATTATACTATCCATATGGCTCACACTTATTTCTCCATTGTGATTCAGCATATTAACTTTGGCTCAAATCATTCGGCATCTGCTGTGACACACTATTGCTTCCTGGATCTGCGGTGGACTACCTACGTATTAGTTTGTGGGATTGGGTAGGTCCGCGGTTTTGGTAATTTTTTGGTGTACTAGGTCACAGCGGAACTCACGCATTTTTTCAGATAACTTTCAATCTTTGGATTACATTAGGGGATGAGGTTTTTTTTTAGCGTCTTTGTGGGCTGAAGTATCTATTGACGTCCCAATTACCATGCTCCAATACAACTGCGGGATACTAGCAATTTTGAAGTTAGGAAGACTAATTATCCTCTTTCCTTCCTTGCTTTCTAATATTACTGAACTTCTATTTTCTTATCAACGGGTGAGGAGAGGTATGGGGGAACCTGATCTTGTAAGGCGTGAGAATCGGACCCCTTTGGCTGAGGCATGAACAGAATGAGAGAGAAACAATCCTGAGATCAAAGCTCAAAAACAACCACTGAAGGTGCTTATCGAAATATATCCATTTCATGACAAAACAAATTCTTCATTAACTACAACTGCAATCGAGGAGAAAACTGTTTTTCTTCAAACTATTTTGACAACAGAGGCCACAAGTGGTGTAGCGGTATCATAGAAGAAATGACCAAGAGTTCCATGAAACATATATAAAATCAGAACTGCAGGAACAAAAGAGGTACAGATTAATGTATGTAAATACCAATCTCAAAAAATTTACCTTGGCTGAGCGGAAAACAGTTCCTGAGCTTGGTTGCAGCTCCCCAGCAATTAAGTTGAGTATTGTAGACTTTCCAATACCATTCGGACCAACCACTGCAGAAAAGCATTACCAACAATATTAAAAGGACAGTGTGGTCAAGAATCTTAAGCAGAGAATAAATCTTCATCCAATTAAACAGATAAGTAAGGGGTCGTTCGGTACTGTGCTTGTTTTCAGTTTTTTGGTTAATTTTTCCCCAAAAAAAAAACAGAGTTCTTCAGAATAGAACGTTGTGAAAAACAACTTTACTATCACTTATACAAACTGAAAACAAAGAAGCACAAACCATTAAAAGAGGTGTGCTTCCCGTTGTTTACGTTTCTTTTAACACATACACCCTCTTCCTCTCTCACTCCTCCCAGACCCAGTCCCCATCTCCACCCTCCTCCAGACCCCATTTCCACCCACCTTTTCTCCTCTCTTCATCCCGAAGCCACCACCCGACTCACTCCTGCACCACTATTCTCACTATGACCAACATCACAATACCACCATGACCCACCATACAACAACCACGTCAAACCATTACACCGCTGCACAGCTGCACCGCAACTCATCTCCATTGTATGAAGACCACCGTGGCAGCCCTATAGTTGGGCAACACACCACCACTCCTTTCATCAACAAAGCCATTTTCCTTCCTTTCAAACCCCTTTCTACCATTTAAATAGTAATTTTATTTGGAATTGGGTGCTAGTGAGATGGAGTTTTGAGGAAGGTAGTCATGGTGGAGGGTTGTGCCGGATTTCAGGGGCTACCTACCCATCAACACTTCACCATCACCATCTTCTTCACATTCCTCTTCATTTTACCCTCTACCTCACCTTCCACTCTCCCTTCGCTGTCACAATAACCACAAGCACACAAAACTCAACACAAAGATCAAAACTTTACTACCATGAACAATACCCATCGCTTGCATCAAACAAAACCATCTCTAACTACCACCTCAAGCTCACCCTTCATCACACCTCGCTGGTACACAAGGGGCCCAACACGTGGCAGACTTCGTCAACACCCATTTCCAAACTCCAGGTCCAAGTTGCGGCCGCAACAGGGGCGGTGGGTGTGGTGATGTTCACTGAGGAGGTGTATGTGAAAGGGTGGAGAGGGGGACTGCGATGATGGGCTTGGGGACCCACTTAGTCCTGGGTGGGGCAGTGGAGGGGAGAGGGGGACTGTGATGAAGGGCTTATTTCCATGGAGACTGCTGAGCTTATTTTGGGGTCACTTGAGGGGGCTCCGGTGCCGGAAGAATGGCAGGATACTGCAAATTGTAAGGGAGGGAGGGTTGGTCCTGGTATTCAAAGGTAGTTGTGGTGTATGGGATGAGGCAGGTGGAAGCTGGAAAGAAAATGGGAGGTGCTAGTTTTTCTACTGACACGGTCAGAGTACTCAAGAAAAGAGTGACGATTGAGAGTCATAAGAAAAGAAAAGAATTCTGAAAAGTTAAAAATTATAAACCAAAACTGAATTTATTTAATTTTTGAAAAGTAAAAACTAGAAACCCATAGTAATAACAAGCCCTAAATTAACAAAATCACGATTTTAAACCAAGCATGATTCCTCCACTGTATGCTAGGAGCAGGCCTACTAAAGTCCGTACATTCGCGGGCATAATCACAAACAGGGGCGAATCTACTGTTTAACCTGCCTGTGCACGTGCATAGGCAGTGTTAGAGGTTATGACCTATATTGCTGCAATAAAGATATGCAAGTTTGGGTAGCTCAGTTGGGATTTGACGCTGACAAAGTGAATTAGATGTGCTTTTTAGGTCCCAGGTTCGAACATTCCTTGTTACAACTTTTGTCTATTTAGTTTGAACTGACTTGAAACTTTTTCTTTTTTTGTTTGAAATGAGTAATGACTTTGACTTTTCTTTTTCTTTCCTTTTCTCCTTTCTTTTGTAGATAATATGGTGGATTTATAAATTGATTTTTCGGGGACACCTTTAAAAAGATAACTTAAATAAATATAATATTCATCCATGTACCACTAAGAAAACCCAAAATTTTTTTGCAATGCTACCCCATGAAAAATGAAAAAAATTATTTCTTAAACAAATTGTGCATACCCTACCGAATAATCCTGGATTCACCACTGATCACAAATGATAGCATAGCTCTTAACTATAAAATCCGGGTGTGCTTATAATTAATTAAGAACCCGGTATATTACTGATAAGCAGTAAATAAGATTGCCTTTTACATGACATAAAGCTAATACCAACTTTTTACAAGAACGTCAATGATTTAGAGCCTGATGACCCCATCCACATATACTACATCGCTACAAGCAAGAACATCATAACATTAACGAGGAGATATAAGAACCACTGGCATATAGGCAAGGCATCGATCAGGAAGCACAAAGCATCGATAAATGAGATTACAAAAGCAATAATAATAATTAAAAGAAAAAAACTTAACTAGCAACGCGGCTGTCCAGGTCAATCCCGAAGTTTAAGTTCTTGAACAGCAGCGGTCCACCAGGATAACCAAAAGATGCATCACTGCAATAAAATTTAATTTTTAATCAATATACATGATATTCGTTTGTACATCTATTTTCATTGGTGTTGAAGTTTCATAGTTCTTTGATTTGGGATTCTAATAGACGAAATCAAAATGGCTAATAAAACCCTCTGCCCTTCAATTATAATGAAGTAGGAGATGGTTACCGCACTTCACCTCAAAAGTCAATTAGAAACAGCCTCTTTGTAATAGCTATTACAGAGGTAAGGCTGCATCCACCCGACCCCAAATTACCCCACTTGTGAGGGAGCCTCTTAAAAGGCACAAGGGTAATGTAACGTAATGTAACGTAATTTTGTTGTTGTTATTAACTTGTTATACATGATATTGGTATAGAACCGAGATAATGTTTAAAAGACAACCACTACATGCTTAGGATAGTAAAAAAAAAAAAAAAAAAAACACAAAATTCATGTAGCTTCAATCAGTAAATACACACTGAACAAAAAATTGATTAATAAAAATATTTGTGTTCACATTGAGAGTAAAGCTTTTCACAAATTGACACAGTTTGTATATTACAAAGTCTAGACTAAGCAACTTGAAACGCAATACAAGCTTCTCAAAAATTTCTAAAGCAAACCACAAACAAGAAATATTGCATAGAGAACCTGAAACTAATAATTGGCGGGCCTGGTCGATCGTCAGGTGTTGGAAACTCAAATTTGTAACTGCCACAGGTCAAAAATATGGAAATTAGCTTTAAGCATTAGAGGCAAATCGCCAAATACACTCAACATACGGTTTGAACAACACAATTCAAAATTCAACAAAGAGCTATGGAGGTCGCAGAGCATACTCAGGATCGTTAACTATTGCATCTACAACACCCAACCGGTCCAGTGCCTGAAGAAGTAAAAAAATACAGACAGAAAAAGTGTACAGTTTAAAAAATAGAAAGTTAATCAATAAATGTATCATACATAGGAAGCAACAGTATTAGAATTTAAGGATTCCTGGTTGGAACAATTTCCCTCTGATAATTGGAAAGTTTTCCAACCAAAATTTGCAACAATCTTCAAGACTCCAACATATTTATTACCTTATTTCATCGTGCATGCAAAATTACAAGGAAGATTGAGATCATCAAGTGGACAGCAATATAAACATTAACAGAGTGTGTAGCACCTTGATTCTAGATTGAACGAGGGATGCACGCTTGGCATTGTAACGAAATTTATCAATAAAAGCCTGTAACATGGAGAGAATGGACCATATCAGACATAATGCAGCTTAGAGCCTTAGACAAGGCATAATATGAAAGTAAAAGTAAATAAGAGGGAAGGATGAATTCATAGCCACAATTTTTTTTTTTTTTTATATAGGAATAATAAAGAATAAGGAAAAGAGAACTACAAGTTTGATGATGGAGGAGTAAGTACACAGCAAACAGTAGCATAGGGAAAGCAAGTGAAAAGTTTTCAAAAATTAAACAACTGACAACAAGACCTGCATATGCGTCCTGGATCTTTCATTAGCCTCAAACGCTTTTTGTTGATTCTTCAGTTGTTCCTCTCGTGTCCTCTCAAATGTGTCATAATCACCTTTATAAGTTGTCAGCGTCTGCCCTTGTAGATGAATGATATCAGTGACAACCTGGAAGCATATTTCAACAGAAGCTTGTCATCAGTTGAGCTCCAGAAATTTCCCAAAAAGGTCAAGTTACACGACGTGACTATAGAAGAAATCTTACCAAGTTCAAGAACTCTCGAGCATGAGACACAACTATAAAGGTTTTGGGCCATTTCACTAGGTAAGACTCCAACCAAAGCACAGCATGTAAATCAAGATGGTTCTGCCAAAAAAGAAGATGCAACCTTCACATCCGTACCTTAGAAACTATGCAAACCAGCTAAGGGTATAGTTCTTACTGTCGGCTCATCAAGAAGCAATAGATCAGGCTCTATAAAAAGTGCACGTGCAAGGGCTATGCGCATTCGCCATCCTCCAGAAAAAGTTTTCGTTGCCTTGTGCTGCATCTCCGGTGAGAAACTAAGACCCTGCGGGTATTCCAAATCATTAACATAATTTAAATAGATGAAAGCAATACTCATTAGCAAGGGACGTGTTCCAGAAGGATAGCTAACAAATTAGAAACAGGAATGGTTGTGTCCCTCCATAAATCTGGAGTGATAACTTACAACAATTCTGTTTAAAATGCACCCAAAGTCCCACTATCACATGGAGAGAGTGCTTAGATGATTAAACTAATTTACATGTGATAAGACACTGAAATGTATGCGGCCATACAAGACGACCAATATCATTGTACACAAAAATTAAGCTTGATCTGTTTGAACAAAGAAACCACTGCACGGTTCCCACAGACCTCCAGTAATTTAAATGCCTAAGTTCTACTAGCAGATGGACAAGGCCATTACTTACTAATAAAATACTCTCTCCATTTCATTTGCTTATGCTAATTCGTGTTCAGAAAGAGTATATATGATTATATAATGAAAGCATGTTTTAAAAACAAACAACAATAGAAAAAAAAAGGATTAGATATTTTGAGAGATATAAGAGTAGAATGTAAAACAACTTATATAATGAAAAAGAGGGAAGGTTACCGAGATATAGTCAGTGACTAATCCATATTATTAAACAACTACGACATGATCCCTGAGAGAACAGTTAGTATTTAGTACTATAGGAGTTGATATAAAAGGAAGTTTCATTTAAGTGAGAAGAAAAAAATGATGAAAGCCAATATCTCAAGAACTGAATCGAACAATCAGAATCCGCGCCCTTAATGTGATACTAAGCCGATAGAAGAAAAGACTCGACCCCTTCTAGAAACAGCATTCCAAGTTTGCTTTGTGCTACATTTCAGCATTACATCACCAAATATAGCACAGTAATACCAAGAGGAATTCAGAAAAACTGCTAGTCTGCTACAACGTGTGAAGCAACTATTTGACCCCACCAAGAATACAACATAAGCCAACAACTTCATAAGAGCTCCATACTAACCGCAAGAATAGCAGCCGCACGTGCCTCTGCGGAATCGGCATCAATGAGTTCAAGTCTTTTGTATACCTCCTGTAGTCTATCTGCGATGGCATCTTTGTCAAGATCCGCATTCAGCTGACCATTACTTTTTCCACTTTCCTCTTCAAGTTCATATTCTCTCTACAAAATATCAAACGCAAAAGAATTGGCTCCAGAAAATATTCAAGAAGCAGAATATAATGCAGTATAATGTGCGTTGAAGAAGCTAAAACTTTGTGGTGCTCCAGCACGAATGTCATCGTAATGAGTTGAATTTAAAAAAGTTAATGTCCAAACCTGCAGTTCTAATAAACGAACTTCTTCTTCCAAAAGCTTGGTTCTTTCTAAATCTGAGTTAAGCACACACTGCAAGGCTGTCGTGCTATCACCCACCACTTCTTGCTCCACATGTAATATTTGACAATTTTTAGGAATACCTTCAATGGCATGCAGGGCCAGGTGCCTAAGGAAAGTTGTTTTTCCAGTACCATTCCTTCCAATAAGTCCTGCAAACGGGTTAGTGCTCACCATTAGAGGAGCATAAGGAACATACTAAGTAAACTGTTATTATCCATTCCCTAGTACACAAGGCAGAAAATGATCTACTGATGAGAAAAGGAAATTTACCATAATGCCTCCCAAAAGAAAGAGTCACTGCACCATCAACAATGAGATCGCGACCCCCAACAGATACATTGAAATTGTCCAGATGGATATCCTTGATATTTGGTCCACCAACGTCTTGCCCGTGGTTTACGCACACAACAGGCATTCCTGCTCTAACGGCTTCCATTTCTGCCACATGTTGTAGATATTGAGCCTGCGTTGTTTAAATAAAAACTGCGTGTGTATCAAAAAGGGACAAAAATGACCAATAAATGTCACATCAAGTATATTTACCTCTCTCTGACGCTCATCCTTCCTCTTCCTTCTCTCAATTTTCATTTTATCACGCTCAGTCAAGAGCGGACCATCTATCTCCTCGACCTTCTTCTTCTGAACCGGCTCTTCATCCATCCCATCGAACATCCTCACTGGTGCAGCTAGACTTCTCATAGCTGGTTTAGGCTTTACTAACCCATGCTTCCCAAACTTATCACAAAGTATCCCACACACCTGCCAGGTTACACCCAATAGCAAAAAACAATCACAAATTTCATCGTCACTCCATCTAAAACGAATCTTATCAACGCAACTTCATCAGAAAATATATCAAGGTTATGGTCCAGGAACTCTATGACTATAGAAATATACAGTATCTCAACAAACAATCACTCATCAGTCATCACACTCACACACTACATATCTATCTATCTATCTATCTATCTAACTAACAATCTAGAGATGCTTTACAAGTATCATTTGAGGTCGGGGGTTCGATTCTCATCCATAAACCCTATCATATTAAAACAAAAACATAACAATAATAACAGTAAGTTATTCTTAATAAGAAATAAATAAAAAGGGTGGTAGTGGGGACAGACGGAGCGGCAGGCGTCGAAGTCGGAAACGCAGCCGGAGTCGACGAGGAGTTCGCCGAGCGCGTCGAAAACGCCGTCCCCGTCGACGCCGAAGTCGAAATCCTCGTCGGCGAGGACATTGACGATGTAGTCGATGATGGGCTGGTCAATATCCTCCACCACTTCACGGCCCAACACTTGGCTCACTACACTGCTTGCTACCTCCCTCATTTTCGGCTGATATTGCTCCTTCCTTTGTCTTAATTTTTTCTTGTATTGAGGTGGTGCAAACAAAATAAAATTGGAAAATTAGACGGCCTTAAAATGGTTCGGGTCGGTGTCAGGTCATGATAGCCTTCGGTCTTGTTCTTTTGGTTCTTTTGGGTTGGTTTAGGGTCGGTTTTGGAACGAGTTGGTTTTAGGTCAAATTAGTTAATTTTCTAGTGTAATATCAAGTTAACAAAATGTTATACAACATTGTATATCAAAATTTAGAAAATATTAATAATATACCATGTAAAACAAAGTTTAAATGTTCTTGATGATAATTAGCTATAAATATAATTTAGTCAATTACGGAGTATGTGTTTGATATCTATATCGGGTCGGGTTGCGTCGAGTCATGTTTCGGGTTGAATCGGTCAGGTAAACCGGTCATCGGGAACAAAAATGGGAAAAACGAGGCAAACTTGGAAATATTAAGGAATAATCCAAAATTGAATATAAAAATAGAAGACCATGAAAATGGGAATATTTTGAGCAAGTTTTCCTATAACTTTTGAGTTGTTAATGGTTAACACACCACTTTAATATAGTGTCGAAAGTCAAATGTAGTGAATTGGAAAAAACGGAGGGAGTAGATGATACAATTAGTAACATTGTCAATTAATAATAACAATATTAATAGTAATATCATTAAAACTTCTTATTATTAATAATAATAATCAAATAAATATCATTAATTATAGTTTTATGAACGTTTATGATAATAAAATAAAAAACGGTGTAAAGAACAAACCCTTAATATAGTGTGGCCCCTCCACTACTGACCTTTGCATTGTTTAATAATTTTCTTAAGGTTTTATTCCAAAACAAAGTGAAAATCTCTTTTAGCATGAAAGAAAGTATATATTAACCGATTGAATTATACATATTCATTTATTCATCTCGGCCCAAAATCTATACAATACATACAATACAGTACAATATTGTTAAAAGGCGTTATTATCATGACATTAAGCCAAGTAAACATGTCACATGTCGTAATATAGTCGCTCAAATAATACAGTCAATCAGTCATCACCAACATGGCACTAATTAAAACCTACTTTATTTGTTCATAATGATCATATAATTAGTTTAATAAATCATAACAGTGTCATTCAATTATGTCTATAATGATATGAGTAAATGCAATTAGATCATACGACTAACTCATAAAATAATCAATATTATTGAATATAATCTTTCAATATAATCTTTTACATTTAAAATTACAATCTACATGCATAAACGAAGTATAAATAATATGACAAATGTCAAAAATAACTAATAGATGGAAAAGTTGAAAAACCGCTCGGCATCGGCGGGGTCAAAGACTAGTGAACATACTAATAGTGTATAATATCCTTCTCCGGGTACCTCCTATGGGGTGGGTGGTACTCAACGTTGATGGAGTAGCAAGTTAAAGTACAGGGCCATTTGGAGGAGGAGGTCTAATATGTGACTGGAAGGGAGCTTTTGAGGTGGCTTTTGCGGAGACGCAAGGTCTGGGTACGGCAATGCATGCGGAGCTTGTTGTGCTAAGGAGAGGTTTGTTGGTCGCAAAAACTCAAGGGTATATTAGGGTGGTCATTCAATTTGATTTTCGTGTGGTGGCTGATATAATGTGCAATGTTCATAGCGGAAGTTAGACACACTTTTACTTAATTAATGAATGTAAGAGGCTTATAGAGGATGGAGGTTGGGAGGTGCAGATCAAGCATGTCTTTTGGGAAGCAAACGTTTGTGCTGATTGGTTGGCGAACCTTGCTATTGAGCAACATCATCACTTGAGTGTTTTGGATTCTCCGCCTCAGAGCTTGTTCGATCTTATGGAGCAAGATGTGTCCGAAGTTGTGCGGCCTAGAATGGTGGATCTTTAGTTTTACTTTTCTTTTATTTTCTTGTTAGGGCTTGTCCCTCGTCTTATTTACCAAAAAAAATATAATATCCTTTTCGGGGAATTTCCTAAATGCTAACCAACCAATCAAAATCCAGCTCACAAGTGTCAACTCCAACTTGTGACTTGTCAAAGATCCCAAAACTCCCAAAATTCCAAATTATCAAAACCAATCAACCAAACAAACCAACAAAACACCTCCAGTAACCAAACAACCAAAACACTTGAGTAAACAAAGAAACAAAACAGGTTGAGTTAAAGTAAAGTGCTCCAATCTCTACTCTGATCCAAAACACTCCCTTTGCTTCCTAACTCAATTAACTCGTACTTCTACTACTACTGTCAGACCGTGTTACCAACAAACACAACGAATCATCACAACCCTGAACCAGAACCCTTCATCATCATTATCGACTTCCATCAACCACCTTTTACGCACCCACCCACATATATTCCTCATTTCATTTCATAACCTACCATAAATAAACCATTCCCAAAAATAGAAAAAAGAAAACCAAAAATGCCAGGCCTAGTCTCCGCGAAAACCCCCCCACCAACCCTGTCGGTCCCACCCGCCCAGATCCGACCCGGGTCCAGCTCCGGACCCCGCCGGACCCCATCCCCCTCCCCCTCAACCTCCCGGGCCAAACCCTCCCCGGACCGGACCTCCACTAAGAAAAAACCCGACCCATCCCCCCTCACCGACGAGTCCTCCCTCGACAACCCGGATCTCGGCCCGTTCCTCCTAAAGCTCGCCCGCGACACCATCGCATCCGGTGACGGGCCCAACAAGGCTCTCGACTACGCCATCCGGGCCTCCAAGTCCTTCGAGCGCTGCGCGGCGGAGGGCGACCCCAGCCTGGACCTGGTCATGAGCCTCCACGTGGTGGGTGCGATTTACTGCAGCTTGGGCAGGTTCGACGAGGCGGTACCGGTTTTGGAGCGGGCCGTTACGGTCCCTGATGTGGCCAGAGGGGCTGACCATGCGCTGGCTGCGTTTTCCGGGTACATGCAGCTTGGGGATACTCATTCTATGTTGGGCCAGCTTGATCGGTCTGTGCAGTGTTATAAGAAGGGGTTGGAGATCCAGGTCCAGGCGCTTGGGGATAATGATCCACGTGTCGCCGAGACTTGTCGGTAAGTTTTGGTTACACCGTCTCATTTTAGTAAAGTTTACAACTGTCAGTGCTGTTATTTAATAATAGAAAGTATCGGGAGAGACTGTCTTTTTTAAGCAAAAGGATATATATGCAGGAATTTCGAGTTTTGCCTTTATGATGACTTGTGTGAGATCATCGGACCGTCTCATTTTATCAAATGCTCAAAAGTGTTTAGAGTTATGTATGTGTTTATAAGTGAAAGTGTTACTCTTGATGGCTAAGGAGTTATTAATTAATTTTGAGTTATGATGATTTATGTGAGATGGTAGAAAAGAGTAGTTTATGATCTTACCAATTTATGTTTAGCATAATGTCTTGTATGAAAGTTAGACGGAAATCTTGGGAGAGACTGTCTTGTTTTTTTTTTTTTTTTTATCATAAAATTTAGACGAGCCATGATGACCCAACAAAGGGATATAAATCATTAATTTGACTTGAGCTTGCAGAAAGCTTGAGTTGATTTAGTTTGCAGGGAGCTCGTCTACTTTAGGTGGTCTTTTGAAAGAATTTGTGAACTTCAATGCTATTATTTGATGAGGAAGTCATTAGTGATAAAGCTAGCTCATTTGAGGTGGTTATGTTTGGTGGGTGGATAACATATACACTTATATAGCTGAGAAGATTTGACGTTTATGTAGCAGGTAGTTTAAGTTGACATATAGTACAATGTTCTGTTTCTTGTAGAAAATATAAGAGTTGAACTTTTTGTGTATGAGGATGAAGATCAAAGGTTTTAAAGCTTTCAGTTTTTACACTAATGATTGTTGATTTGGGATCTCGTTAAGCTGGAGTTAGTCTGTTCATCCTGTTTATAGCAAGTTAGTCAGTTTATTGAGGTTTACTTTAGCTAAATTAGCGCGAGACTGGCAGGAATAGATAATATTATTAATTTTAGAGAGGCTAGTAACATAAGTGGAGCAGGATTAATTAAAAGGTTAGAACTTTGAATTACCTGGACTGACAGAGGTGATATTGTAGCACCACAGACGTATGAAAGAAATGATAATTTGCTCATTTGAAGTTTATGGTATGCTTTTTTTAGGGTAGTTATGTTTGGTGGGTGGATAAGATAACTTATGCAGCTGAAATTTGATGTTTTATGTGAGCGGATTTGGTGTTCTATTTTCTACTTTCTTGTAGAAAAGGTTAAAGTTGAATGTTCTTTTGTGATGAGGAAGAAAATATAAAAGATTAAAAGCTTTCAGTTTGAAGTGATGATTGTTTATGCGGAATTCACGGGTCCTTGAGCTGTAGTAGTGATTATTTGCTACCCAGTAACTAATTTTATCTTGAATTGACACCGTGAGATGCATCACCTGCTAAGCAAGTTCTTGAATTGACATTCATGAATTCCATTCGACTGCAGAAAAAACTCATTCTAAGTAGTTTATTTATTTATTATCAGATACTTAGCGGAGGCCCATGTCCAGGCGATGCAGTTTGATGAAGCTGAAAAATTATGTAAGCAAACTCTAGAAATCCACCGCGCCCATAGTGCTCCTGCATCTCTCGAAGAGGCTGCTGATCGCCGGCTTATGGCTCTTATTTTGGAGTCCAAGACTGACTATGAGTCAGCCCTTGAGCATCTTGTTCTTTCCAGTATGGCAATGATTGCCAATGGTCAAGAAAACGAGGTTGCTGCTATTGATGTCAGCATTGGCAACATATATCAGTCTCTCTGCCGTTTTGATGAGGCTGTCTTCTCCTATCAGAAGGCACTTACTGTATTCAAATCATCCAAGGGTGAGAACCACCCTTCTGTTGCATCTGTATTCATCCGTCTTGCTGACCTCTACTACAAGACCGGGAAGCTGAGGGAATCCAAGTCTTACTGTGAAAATGCACTCCGGATATACAACAAACCTGTACCTGGAACCACACAAGAAGAGGTTGCTAGTGGATTGAGTGAAATTGCAGCCATATACGAGTCTGTTAATGAGCCTGAGGAGTCATTAAAGCTTCTGGAGAAGGCTATGAAGTTACTAGAGGATAAGCCTGGACAGCAGAACACAATCGCCGGTTTAGAAGCACGTATGGGTGTGATGTATTACATGCTAGGAAGATATGGTGAAGCGTTGGGCTCCTTTGAAAGTGCAGTCGGAAAGCTTAGGGCCAGTGGGGAAAGGAAGTCAGCTTTCTTTGGTGTGTTGTTGAATCAGATGGGATTGGCATGCGTTCAATTGTTTAAGATCGATCAAGCAGCGGAATTGTTTGAAGAGGCGAGGGCAGTTTTGGAGCAGGAATGTGGTCCTTGTCACCAAGACACTCTTGGAGTGTATAGCAATCTTGCAGCTACTTATGATGCAATGGGCAGGTAAAGAACTTATCTTTTCTGGATACTTGTTAAGTCATCAGTGAGTATCACATGTTTATCTCTCTATTGTACCTTGATCCACAATTTGATATGCTGTAGCCGTGCATGCCTATTTATTCGATACTCTTTAAGTATCATATTACTCTTCTTGATCAAAGAACTCTGTGATTTTAAGTTAGTCGTATGATAGAAATAGAACTGCCCTCATATTAGTTTACTATCTAGAATACTGATAGTAGAATACATGTTGGTGAGCTGACTAGCTCATGGTTATAGAGAGAGTAGAATAGATTTTTGGAAACTCATGTCTCGTGATTTTTGGATTATGGACTAGCTCTAGTTGCTAGATGGATCAGTCACAGCCTCAGCGCCACCGTTGCATGTTTTAAATTCCCTGATTTCTTATTTCTTTGACCTTTGAAGGGGAAACATCAGGGGAATAACAGGGGGCCTAAAATTTGGCATTTAACAACTACTACTATAGTACTATGGTAAATGTTACTCATGGTTGCAGACCCTCGTTCGGCCTGGTAGGGGGGCTAGGGTCCGTTTTGCATATTTTTTCCCCTCTCTACAATGCTTTGATGTCAAGTGTGTAGAGACTTTGTAAGAATAGTCAACCAATGAATTATTTGGAAGTTGCGATTCTGTATATTTGATTGACTTTTGTGGGAAAGGCGATACTAGATGGCAAGTATAGCTGTTTGACAGTTATGTCTTACCTTTTCTTTTTGGTCTGGTCCCTGAGAGCATTGTATGCTACTCTTGGCAATGCCAATGCTTGGTGTTTTCTACTGTATGATTTATGTTAGCCTTTTATCGCGAAAATACCCTATCATGTCATAGAGATTAGACATTGATGTCTCTGCAAGTATAGTTTGTTTGGCAGTTGTGATGCTGTGGGCACTTGGGTTGGAAGAATACATCTTTTCTGGATTCTTTTTGGTGCAGTTAATAATTCGGTTTTTTTTTTTTTTTTAATATCATTGTACCTTCATTAGTTATTTGGGTTTTATGTTGCTGCATTTGCCTTTTTTTCAATACTCTTGATAGTCTCAAGTCTCTCTTTCTGAACAAAATCTCTTCGTTTTAGGTTTTTCCAGTATGATAGAATTGTCCTTGTTATAAATATCTACTATAGTAGAAAAAGGTATTTGGTTATTTCATAATCGTCAGGGAAAGGTGAATAAAGAATCATATGCCATTTTTGCATAGAAAAAGACTATCAGTTGAATTTCGTTCATCTCTGAAGGGGAAATTTAGGATAATAGCAGGAGGCTATCTTTTGGCATTGAATACCTGGCCCTCTGGTAATTAGACTACCATGGTTGCAGACCCCCCATCCCCTGGAGTAGGTTTTGCGTGGGTTCATTTTGTACCTATTCTCACCGTCTCACAGAGTCACAATACCCTAGTCTCAAGTTTTAGAAACTTGTTTTAGTAAGAATTGTCAACTAATAGATACGTGGAAGTTGGAACTCTGTATTTTTGATTCCTTTACTTTCATGGGAAAGGTATACGAAATTAGATTTTTAAGTATAGCTGGTTGACCGTTATGTCATACGTTTTCTTTTTTAGTCTGGTCCCCGAGAGCATTGCATGTGACTTAAAGTAATGCCCATCGCTTGCTGTTATCTACTGTATGATGCTTTATATTATCCATTTTTAAATCTCTTGGAGTATAAATGTTGCTCCAGATCAAGTATATGCCAGCCTGTTTTATGTCATAGAGAATAGACAATGATGTCTATAGGCAATGTAAGCGTAGCTATTTGGCAGTTATGATGCATTGATGCTATAGCCTATAGGCACTTCAGCGTGTAAGAGTTTTTATTTTTTTTTAAAGTTTAATTGTTTTTTGGTTATGCTGTAGCTACATTTGCCTAATCATTCATACTCTTGACGGTCTTAACTCACAATTTCTGAATCAAAGGCTCTTCATTTTCAAGTTTATCCAGCAGGATAGTATTGCTTGATAAAAAGGTTACTATCTCATAGTAAAGAATAGGTAATAAGCTCATACTTGTCACGGAAAGTAGAATAATGAATCTCATGCCATTTAAGCAGAACACTATCATTTACAATTCATTGAATTCTGAAGGCGGAAGATTAGGAGTATAGCAGGGGCTATATTCTGATCATTGCTCACCTAGTTTTTTTTTTCTTTTAAATTTTATACCATGTAGTAGGCCCCCCAATTCCTGCGGTAGGTAGGTTCGCTAGGATTCATTTTTCTCCTTTTCTCACTTTCTTACAAATTACAATGCCTTATCTCAGGTAAAATTGTTTTTATGAAGAATTAACTATTGACATGAGATGGCAACTATAGGTATTTGACGGTTATGTCTTACTTTTTTCTTTTGAACTGGTATATAAGAGAATAATGTGTTGTTCAATATCATTTCCATAGATGCCCAACGCTAGCTGTTTCCCACTGTTTGATGCTTATATTATCCATTTTAAATTTCTTGGAGGACCTGTGCTGATCTAGACCAAGTATATGCTAGCCTGTTTTTGAGATTGTACCATTCCATGCCATAGAGGATAGACAATGATGTATTGACCATGTCCTTACAGAGTGGAAGATTCCATTGAGATCTTGGAGTATGTCGTCAAGCTGAGGGAAGAGAAGCTAGGTACAGCCAATCCCGACTTTGATGATGAGAAGAAAAGGCTTGCCGAGCTGTTGAAAGAAGCGGGCAAGAGCAGAAATAGAAAAGCAAAATCTCTGGAAAACCTTATTGACCCAAATTCGAAGCGAACAAAGAAAGAGACGACGAAAAGGTGGGGTGGTTTGGGTTTTAGAATTTGAGAAGCAGCTCCTACCACGTGGTGCCACTCACTTGTATAACATAGAAAGATTGTGTATAGGTTCAAAAATGTAAGTTGGTGTGCGTTTTTTTAATTCTTTCTCTCAAGGCTTTAAGATTCTCCATTTGATTTGATTTATTTTTAGTTGATTGTTGAAAGTTATTTTCTTTCTGACCTTGATGGCTTGGTGCTGCAGCACTGCTATTCCTGCTAATAGAAGGAAACCGTTATCGTGTCTCATCTTATGTCCCATTTTATTTTCTCTTGTGGTACTTTTGGTTTATTGATAACTTGATAAGTTTTTGTACTCAGGAATAGAATATGCGCAGCTGATGAATTTAACAGATGCACTTATGATGGTGTGATAAATGTGATGGGCTTTCCTAGATCATGCATTCTTCAGGAATGCTTTTAATATCCCTGTTACGGAGTACTACGTATGTGTTAGCCCTGTCCGTTGTTTTTGTTTCAGTTTCTTGTTTCTGGAAGAGAATCCAATCAAAGAAGTTATCGTGTGAATAATTATTATGGCTGCCAAAGTGCCAAGGACACCTATGAGAGTACTTGCATGGACAGTTGAGTGGCCCAATCAAACCTGCATTAGGATCAGTACCTAATGATGGAACCAAAACAATCATCGTGATTAATTGAATGGAAAAAATGTACATATAAGAATCTGACTTTCCGTGATTAATTGTCCACAGGCTTTGCGTTATCGTTTGGTTTAGTTTTGGCCAATACTCTTGAATAAGTATTGTACAGTGCGTGCAGTGCTTGAAGTTAGTATCGTTCAAAATGACACCATGATTATCAGTATTTATATACTGTATTTTATAGATTTTTAGTTCATGAGGAAGCTTTAAGACCGGTAGTATAAAAGGGTTGTAACTCAACTCGATTGTGATCCTATACCAAAAAATATACCACTAAGCTAATAGGTAGTGGTACATATCGAGCTTAATTAAAGATCTCTAGGTCAAGCCTTATAAAGTAATTTTATATACCCTCATGAAGGAGAATTTTACCGTCTTTATGGTTTTATTATACTCAAATCCGTATTATTAAGTTACTTGCTTTTAAAACAGAGTCATGCAATTGCGAAATAACATAAAAGTATGTATAATATGATGAATTCTACTAGTATCAATATGGTGAGGATTAAGATTTTTAGTTATCGTAAAGTGGAAGGAAATGGAACCATAAAAAAGAAAAAAGCAAGGAAATAAAGCCATGCTAGTAATAATGGGCCATAATGACTTCAACAAAAGCAAAGCCAATTATACAACGTTGGTCCAAATGAGATAAAGTAGGCAACACAAGCCACCATAATTAGTCAGCACCCCATAAACTCCAGTTTGACAAATTGGTAGGCCTAAGCTGCTCTTTATTTTGAGGTTCCGTTATCTTAATATATCATAAATTCAACGAGGAAACATTTACGAGAAGTTAGAGGGTAGCCGAGATATAATATGGGCCCCCATTCCTCTAGCTATAGCAAATCTAATCCTAGTAAATATATAAGCAGCAGCACGAGCACCCACATCTTGAGCCATGGTGAATTTTCGAATCCGTTTCAGCAACCCAACAACATCCTTATCCAATTCTCCTAAAGAAGAAAAGGAGAAAGGAAGAAACCCATATCCAATCGCATCACACTTAGCACGATACTTGGCGCGTTTCCTCTGTGCAGCATCGATAACCACACGCCCAGCAACAAAGCCATTCATTCCAGATTGTGTAGGAGGGGATGAACCTGTGAGATCTACACAAACATCAAGCCCCCCCAGCCCAGGAATAAAGTAACAAGTCCGCAGGACGTAAACGATTGTCATATTCACCAATCAACCCAATATCATCCTCCTTACCAGCAGAAATCCCAAACCGAATGCAGACATCTAAGAGGGTGTCACAGATGAGATTATGTCGGTATTTAATACCCACAGCACCAGCGCATGACACCGTATGATCTCCATAAATACCACTAAAAACCCTAGAGCAAGCAGAACAAGGCCGAGACACCGGAAATAAAGGAACACCCAAACGGTTACACAACACACAACGGTAGGTCCTAACATTCATGTATGTAGGAAGATCAACTTAAAAAAAAGCCTCACATGATCATATATCGAACCAATGATTATATCCTAATAATAACAAATGAAATTTTACCTAATTACACCTTAACACCGGATAAAGTAATCAATGTCACCTATTCCTTAATCTCCAAGGAAATAAGAAGAAATCATTTCACTACGTTGTGAGCTGATAACTAGACAAGTTGAACCGATTATAAATTGCGTTATTTCAAATCAAGATAGCCACGTAGATTAATCTCTTTTCCATTCTTTTTTTTTTTTCAAATTATATTGGATTGAATTTTGGGTAATTCGGGTCGCGCTACCATATCTGCTGTGCCATTTATCAAAAGATAAGACTGCAGGGTCACGGAACACTAGCCCAAAGTGCGAGTGATTTGGCCAGAAAGAAAGAAACCAAACAAGCTGGTTACTGGCATTCCATTCCAGTAAAGGCAAAGAAAGAAACGAAATAAGGTGGTAAAGGCCCAAACTCTGTACTCCCACCACACCAAACCAGCAAACAATAACCGCTCATTCGCAGTTGCGGTGAACCAAACATCAGTTAACACTTCCCATTGGTCATTGCTTAAAACATGCGCAAGCATTGACCATCTCACTCTTGTCTGTTATGATTCCTCTTATAAACAAACCTAACAAAATCTAGTAGACTAGTGCTATACTGAAATCATATTTAAAGACCAAAAATGATACTACTATCTGTGAATGCAAAATATTCCCTCTAATTTTCAATCTAGTACCGCTATTATACTTCAGTCTTCAGCTGCCACGGTCCACTAGCTTTTCTGCATGCACAATTTATACACGACACACTGATACTTAGAAAGTCAGGAGTATTACTTACGAAACGCACCAAAAAAAAAAAAACAAAAAAAAAAAATAAGACTAGTATTGTACCAATAACAAATTAACAACCGACCAAAAAACAAAAAAACATAAGGTTTAGAAATAACAAGAAAAAAAAAACCATTTTATTAAGTAAAAAACTTATTGATAAAAATAAAAAAAAAGTAGAAAAGATTAAGCTTTCTCTGGAGCACCATCCCCGCCGTTTTCTGAACTTGCTAAGTTCCGACGTCTCTCATTTTTAGCGGTATATTTTCTCTTTTTTCTTCCTGCTTTTCTTTGATTTATATTCAATAGATGTTGCTAGATTTATTTGATATTAGCGTGAATAAAACTTAGGAAATTAGTGAAGCTATGTTGTTTTGTACCTTGTGTGTCAGAGATTTTTTCATGCTAATATATTTGGATCATGTATTCTTTGTTGTTTTTAGTTTTTTAATGTGAAAGAGTGTTCTTTTCAAGTAATTGTTCATGTATTGTTTTATTTCCTTTTTTTTAGTTGTATGATGTTAAAGATTGCTCAGTTTAAGCGTTTGTTGTTTATTCATGCTGATTTCTTCATAAGAGGTTGTGTTTCGAGGCGAAAGCTAGCTCGTTTTAGCTGAAATACATATCTTTTTTGTCGAGATGTTGAGCTAAGGCGAAAACTTGGGTAAGACGGACTTACGGTAGGAACCTGTGAGGATACAACGTTTTGTGGTGAGCTTTATAGTTGGAAGCTCAGCTATCCTGCCGTCGAAAAGTCTTGGGAGAGAACGTCTTTTTTCATCACTAAAGTAGACGGAGCCATGTTGGTGCGACAAAGGGAGTAAATCTATGATCTGATGTGGGCTTGAGGAAGTTTGAGTAGATTTAGTTTGCAAGTAGCTCGTCTACTATTATCATAAAAATAGACGGTCTTTTCTAAGAATTCGTCATTAGCGGTGTCACTTGACACCGTATCGGCAAATTTTTTAATTAAAAATATACATGCATTTTCCTAAGAGCAATATTTTATTATTAGATGACCCCATATTTAAAGTCAATGATGTATATTGTATGTTAAATGACCCCATACCTTACAAATCCTAGCTACGCCACTGTCTGTCATAAGACCGTCTTATGCAAGTGTTTGATTTTTGGACGTGCAGTCATCCATGATTTGTGTATGTGAGAAATCGGTTGAGTTTAGTGTTTGTTGATTTGTATTGCTGTTGCATGGTTAATATATGCTTATTTAAGTAGATTGATAGCTAGCCTACTGGCTAATTGATTTTTGTTTGATTTATTGTTAGTGTGATATCAAGTACACTGATTGAAGAAATGAGCTTGAGGCTATGGTGTTCGTCGTCTCTGGAGGCTACGAATCCTTATCCAGAGGGTTTTCGTTCGAACAGAACAAAGCCTCCTTTGCCAAAGGGTTTTGTGAGGCCAGTCAGGAAGGATGAATTTCATAATCACAGTCAGGATGCTGCTCAGAAGGCGGTCGTGGCTTCTTCGAGTCATTTTGCTCCTGAAGGATTGCAAGAGATGTCGAGTAGTAAGCGGATATGGGGGAGAGAGACGAATCGGAAGGTGGATTATGTTCGGACTTTGTTGATCGATAATTATGATAGCTACACCTTCAACATTTACCAGGAGCTGTCTGTCATCAATAAGGGTATTTCTTTTCATCTCTTTCTTTGCATTTCCTTTGTTGAGGATGTTTTTTAAGTTTGTGTTGCCATGAACTTGTTTCCCTACTGGCATTAAGAGTTAGCTTTTTTATTGTCTTTTTAGCGAACTGACTTCCCTTTAACTAAAGAGAGCCTTTTGTTCTAATATAAGAGTGTGCTTATTCAACTAGCTAGTGGAGAAATGATCTTTCACTAGCAGCTATTGGGTGCTATTGGAGGGCCCCACCTTTTCACAGGGCACTATCTATCGTGATTTTGCTGATAAAATGGGAGGATAAACTCGTCCAGTAGTGTAAAACATAAGGGGTAATGGGGTAAATTTTTTTTTTTGTCTTTTTCTTTGGGGCCCTCCAATAGCATCCAAAAGCTCCTAGTGACCAATCGTTTTTCCTAGCTAGTGCACCTGTTTGCAATTATCATTTCATGGGTTCATCGATGTTTAACTAAGAGCCGGGGGGGGGGGGATTTACTGAGGATTATTGTGCTAACTGCTTTCTCTGTGGGTTATTCTGTATATCAGCTCCGCCTGTTGTTGTGCGCAATGATGAGTGGACTTGGGAAGAAGCTTACTATTACTTGTACGAGGAAAGAGCATTCGATAATGTTGTCATATCACCAGGCCCTGGTTCTCCAACATGTGCTGCTGATATAGGTCAGGCCTACTCTTTGTTTATGCTTAAAGATGGCTTGTAAAAATGATTTTGTACCAAATTGGTTGCTGTGAGTGTTAAGGACTCTCATCCCTTAAACAAATTTTCACAGTTGTACGAGGAAGATTAGCGCTTGTATGTTTTTAGAGCTGAAGTAGTCCCCCGGTTTGAATTGTAATGCGTTCTTATTTGAAATTTGTGAACATGCTTGCTTATATCACACTATGCGGACCATATTGGTAAAACCATTAGAGATGTGCGGAAGAACATCAACATCTTCTGGACTTTCTTCTCTTGATGATATGTTTAGAACCACTCGATGCTGTAGCTGTACATATTTTCGTTGGATAATGTGAAACTGGGGAATCACATACTCTATTGATTTTACAGGAATTTGTCTCCAGCTGCTGCTTGAATGTAAGGATATACCCATTTTGGGTGTTTGTCTTGGACATCAGGTATCTTTTGGTGTATGGCCTTTTTTATGAGTCAATTTTGAACATTACATAGAAGGTAGCCTGCAGCAGTCTGCCCAGGGTTTGTTTCTGATAGTGTTGAATTGAGGACTCACTAAGGGGTGTCTCACCTAATATATGGTCTGGTGTTAAACAAGAACTTGATCATGCCAAGAAATGTCCACTGACTAATAAAAAGGGGGGAAAAGACTGCAAATGTTACGTATGAGCTTGGGAGTGGGGCCTCATACTTGATGAAACAGTGTAGGATGTGATGTTTCTTTTTAGTTTTTACTATGTTTTGTATGTCTGTTTTGAATTCCTCGTGTTCTGGCAGGCTCTAGGATATGTGCATGGTGCAAAAATTGTACATGCAGCTCAACCAATACATGGCCGTTTGAGGTATTTGTTATCAATTTAGTGTCTATCAAAATCAAAATGTTTGATTTGTTTCAGTGAATCAAACACTCGTCTCCTATCATCTGTGTGAAGCGATGTTAAAGATTAAAATCTGTGTTGGAATTTTCTTTCTTGTTCTGAAAAAGTAGAAAAAAGCAAATGGCAACATTGTATCCATTCGAAGGTCTGAAACATTTCCCTCCATTGCAACTCGTAGTTGACTGTTTTGGCGTTGTAATTGCAGTGAAATTGACCACGATGGGTGTAGGCTATTCCACAATATCCCTTCAGGCAAAAATTCTGGTTTCAAGGTTAGTCGATTGCATATGTTTAAATCCTTCCAATGGATTCGTTTTGGAATTCGTCTGAAATAGAGAACTTGGAGTTGCAGATTGCTTCCTTGTATTTGTTAGACTCAAATATAAGTTGGAACAAGTTGTCTACTCAGTAGAATCGAAACATAAATTGCATGCAAACATCTCTGACACGCAGCAAAAACATGAAAAATCTTGATCTTACAAGGGCCATTTGAGAAATTTAATGCCTTCCTTTACTCATTTATAGTCATCATCTACTTCGTGTTTCTGTTGAGGAATAGCTGATTCGTAGCTTATGCACCAGGGTATTATGTATGGTTTTGGTTGCGATAGCCGTGACTGCCATCGTGGCCGATGTCGTGGTGACTAAAATACCATTGCCGTGTACTTTGTAGCTGATATATAATACCCTGTTTTTTACAAGCCAGCATTTTCTTTTGATTGATGCTTAGGTCGAAAAGCTCTTTGGCCCGATTGTGCATTTTGATATTTCAGCCTTCTGTTTTTTCAACTAGGAGATTGCTAGCTTGGTTTGGTAGAACTGTGCTATGTGGTCTCAAAACAGGTAAATTATCCTTATGGCTTTTGTTGTAATTGCTGCAGGTTGTTCGTTATCATTCACTTGTTATCGATAAGGACACGTTGCCAAAAGAGCTCATTCCCATAGCATGGACCTCTTCTAGCGATACACTTTCTTTTCTCGAGACTTCTTGCTTTATCTCTGATCCATGTACTGGTAAGGGATCCCAAGAAATGAGCCTGAATCTCAGAGATGGAGATTCTGGGTTTTCTCTACAGGGTGATTGTGAGAAAAGTGAAAAAGTAATAATGGGTTTAAGACATGTCAGCAGACCTCACTATGGTTTGCAGGTGCTTTCTAGTTGCATTACCACCGTTCTGTGTCTCCTATCTTTAACTAATTAGCATGCTAATGTGCCTCACATTACATGTGGTTTTGCTGACAAGAGCCTGTGTTCATGTTCAGTTCCATCCAGAGAGTGTTGCTACCAGTTATGGCAGACAAATGTTTAAGAATTTTAGAGACATAACAATGGATTATTTGCAAAGGATGACAGCATTGTCCACCAATAGAAACTTTAATGGTATAGTTGCGCTTTCTTGATATACGTATCTATGGAGCATTTACGCATCTATTTTCTTGTATCGCTTTCTTTCAGATCTCAATATCAGTGTATGCATTTGTTAGAATTGCATGTTCGTTGAATTTCCTTGCATGCTGGAGGCCAGTAACATGTGTAAATTGGAATTCTATAGGGCTGATAGTCACTGTGTTATTTTTATAGTGCCAAATCATCATACAAGCACTTTTCTTTTGGACTCTTTCGCTTGTGGGGGAAGGGGTGGAATGAGTAATCGAACTTAAGGCAACTGCGTGGAAGGTCGGGAGACATCTCATCTGGGATAACCTTACCTTTTAGTTTTTAACATACAAACATTTATTTTATCTCATCTGAGCAGTAAAGTTTATGTAGCGTGCCTGCAGGTACCTCATACAGTTCAGCCCCTCAAGTCACTGACGAGTAGACCATACCGAATTAGAGAGAATGACGTTACCCATTGTAGGAATCTTCAAAATACTCCTCAAATAAGCAGAATTCAAACCCTCAAACTACGGTGGAGGAAACTTGATTCTCTTGCTAAAAAAGTTGGTGGAGCAAGAAATATATTCTGCAAATTGTTTGGAGACCATAAGGCTGAAGAAACCTTTTGGCTAGACAGTTCATCGATTGAAAAGGTTTGTTTCTGATGGAGATCCTTTACTAGTATATTTTGCTGTTTGCTTTTCATACTGTTTCGGGGTCCTTCTGTCCCCAACCTACGCCCCCCCCCCCCCTCCCGGGCAAAGAAAAAGGTGCCCTGTAGAAGAAAGGTCTTGTAAATATTGGGCATTAGGAATTTGAAACAACAGTAGCAATAACAACTATGACAACCATTTGATGATCCTGCATTCCTGCCAGAGATGGGCAAGTGGTAGGATGGCCTACTATGATTTGTTTTCCATCTGCACCTATGTTGGAATAATGGAAATTATCTGCACAAACAGTTATTGACAATATCTTCTGAAGTAAATTTTGCTTATGTATCTGGTACATGACAAGTATGAATCTTAGAGAAATAAGATTACCCCTTTTAGGCAGACTCACAGAAATTTCAGGTGTTCGACATGTCAAGTTCAAAGTAAAATCTTGGCCCTCAATCCCAAATTGCAAAGTTAATATGAAACCATAATATTTTAGTTTTGGTGTTTGAGGGAACATGTTTGGCAATTTTGCTATGGAATTCTGTGGTTTCTGTTTCATTGTTAATATTGTTATGGCAATGATTTTGGCCTGATGCTTTCTGAACTTAAACCTATAGAGACTGAATTATTAAGTGGATCAACTACAAAAAACCAAGTATTAGTTGTTGAAACTGCAGGCTGAGATAGCCAATTAGCATGAATTTATTATGAATGTTGACATTTACATTTAGCTTACATGGCTGTTTTTCCAAAGAAAATGCAAGAAACAAGGAAAAGCTTGTCTAAGTAACATGTATCTTTCTGACACCTCTAGAGCTGAAATTTTACACAAGGTAATGTAATTTGTAGATATTCCCTATAACGTTAATATTCTGCAATGCTGTGCATTGAATGTGAAAATCTGCTTCAAGGGCTTCATTTAATCAGCTGTTTATACTTAACGTTTTGTTCTGTGCACATGTCAGGGAAGGGCTCGCTTTTCATATATGGGCACAAAAGGTGGATCTCTGTGGAAGCAAGTTACTTTCAGATTATCAGACGAAAGGTCTAACTTATTTTTGTATTTTTATCCCCAATCATGCCTTAATATATTATTAACATGAAATACTCTGCTTTCGAAACACTGCAACCTACAAAAACGTATCTACTTCACTTTGTCGCTCAATTATCTCCAAGTCTAATTTTACTTGCCACTTATCAGAGCACAACATTCTTAACTCAACTTTCGTTACATGTTGTAGAATTAAGATCAGACGTACATTAAAATTTGCTCGAAAATTTTGGTATCTAATAGATATGTGCTATTGTATTTTGTATCTTAGATAAGCTTATACACGGTTATACTTCTCTCCTGTGATCCAACCTTCAGGAATGGTGGTCATCTGTCAATTGCAGATGCCAAGGGCAGTGCTACAAGCATGTATCTCGAAAATGGCTTTCTTGATTTCTTAAATAAGGTATCTATGATGGTGCTTATGTTTTTAGCTTACCTAATGATGAAAGGTTTTCATATTGTAAATTTAGAAATAACATTCAGTCTTGCGTACTTCGAGATGTTTTTATAGCAATATGTAGACTTAGTCAGTTTGCAATGAGTTAGATTGGATTGAACTTTAGGTCATTGTACACTGTAAAGTCATGAAACTGCTACTTTTTTTTTATCTGGTTACTTTTAGATATTTAAATGCATGCTATGAGTATTTTTGTAAGTACTTATCTGCAACTTGTTGTACTGTGCTGACTATGCCTTGTTAATGGTCGTGGTTCCCATGCAAAAGGAACTCCAATCAATTCATTGTGACAAGGAAGGTCATGAAGAGTTGCCATTTGACTTTTGTGGTGGATATATTGGTTACATTGGGTATGTTACGTTTATATTTCAAACTTGAGAATTTCCAATATTCTCATCAATGAGCAGTTTTGCCTTTGAAACCAGTATTTAAGTATCCCAGAATGTTGTGAACTGTGCAGGTATAATCTAAAAGCTGAATGTGGTGCTTCATCCAATCGGCATAAGTCTTGTGCTCCAGATGCCTGCCTTTTCTTTGTAGACAATTTTGTGACAGTTGATCATCATAATGGTGATGTTTTTATTATGTCAATAGATGAGAAAAGCACAACTCAAACATCATGGCTAGATGATATGCATCAGAAGCTTCTTGGTTTGCAAATTTTAACTACAGAGGTTAACAAGGAACAAAGTTTGCCGTCTCCTGTTTCGTCCCCATTTGAAGTGGGGTTTGTGGCTGAGAAATCAAGAGAACAATATGTACAAGATGTTGAGAAGTGTCTTAGATACATCAAAGATGGAGAGAGCTACGAATTGTGCTTAACAACTCAGATGAGAAAGAAAGTTGGCGAGTTAGATCCTCTAAGTTTGTACCTCAGACTCCGAGAACAGAATCCTGCACCATATTCTGCATGGCTGAACTTTCCAAAGGAGGATTTATGCATCTGCTGCTCTTCTCCAGAAAGATTCCTGCAGTTGGACAGAGATAACATATTAGAAGCAAAACCAATAAAAGGGACCATATGTCGGGGTTCAACGCCAGAAAAAGATGAACAGCTAAAACTACAGCTTCAGTACAGGTAAAATCTGGTTGGTTATTATTTGTGAAATTGAAGGCATCTTCCTTTTGATACAGGGTCTGTCAGTATCTTGTGCTTGTATCGTGCACCAGATATATCCATTCTTTAAGGTCCTAATTGAATATATTCCTTGTATTGACCGACAATAAAAATGCAAAACAACTATTGTGGATTTTTTCCTCTTTTTGTGATGAGAAAGATATAATAAAAAGGAGATAAGTTTGATGAAAGATAATCACTTTTAATGACTTTTAAATATTCCTCGATTCTATGCTAGTAAACATCGTTTTCAAGTCATGCTATGGTCGCTTAATGCCTTAATGATGTGTCTGCTATTCTACCCGACATATTTATTCTTATCCTTGATTTATGTTTTACTATATTCTTTCCTAATCTATGGCAGTGAGAAGGATCAGGCTGAGAATTTGATGATAGTGGATCTGCTCAGAAATGACCTTGGTCAGGTTTGTGATCCTGGTTCTGTTCATGTGCCCAATCTCATGGATGTTGAAACTTATGCTACTGTCCACACCATGGTGAGTACAATAAGGGGCAAAAAGCGTGAAGATGTAAGCCCTGTTGATTGTGTGCGAGCTGCATTTCCAGGAGGATCAATGACAGGTGCTCCAAAATTGAGATCCATGGAGATTCTTGATTCTCTTGAGAGTAGTTCTAGGGAAGTTTACTCTGGTTGCATTGGATACTTTTCAATTAACAGGACGTTTGATTTGAACATAGTGATAAGAACTATTGTTATTCATGAGGGTGAAGCTTCAATTGGTGCCGGTGGTGCAATTGTTGCATTATCCAAACCTGACGATGAGTATGAAGAGATGATTCTCAAGACATCTGCCCCATCAAGGGCTATTGTAGCATGCCAAACGGTCTGTCAATTCAAGAATCAGTGATACAACCATCCATAGAAATGTTATAGTTTCGAGAGATAAGGGATATTACTTGTATACCGTATACCGTTGTATTCACTTGTAGCACCCCCCCCCCCAACCCCTCTTATTTGATGCCCCTAGGGACTACAAGAAAGAAGTAGAGACGAAGAAGATAAATGGCGCAAAAGCCTACATATATACACATACAACAAAACCTTTCTGTCGGTATAGCAAGCGACATATGCAGCATTCATTGTCAGTGTTCAGAAGTGTTCGGATGTGCTGATGCTATTTGTAAAGCAGGGGATGTCGAATTCTTCCCAGTTGATTCAACTTACTGATACCATTTGTAAAGCAGGGGATGTCACTTTCTTCTCAGTTAATTCAACTTGTGGGAAACCTGTTGATCTAAATTTGTTATAATGAAAGCAACTTTGATATTGGATCTTCCTCGTGTTGGGTTGTCATTTTGAATTAGATGCACAGAGATGGAGTAACCTCATGTTTCTTTCAAAATCTCGTACTTCCATATTTATAAACGGATGTGTTATCTTTGGAATTGCTCCAAGTCCTTTGCCGCGGAACGTTGGATTTGCTACTGTCCGAGGCTGATCACTTTGAACTGGTGATGCAGGGACGTTGCATTTTGAGATACTTCAAGTTGTGACATTTATGATTATCAATTTTTTAGTTTCGGAGACCCATGTATTGTTACTCAAAGCTAATACTCTCGGGTTCATGTTCGTTCTAGCTGGGTGCTTTTTGGTGCATAGCAGAAATCGGTACGCTCGGATGTCCTTAACATTCTCTCAGGTAGTCTATGCTTTCAAATGCAATGAACCTACGTAACACAAAAGAATGGTCATATTGAATTGACACAAATTCTTAGAAAGACGGTTTATTTTTATGATAAAAATAGACGAGTTATTTGTAAGTTAAATCGACTTTATTTGCCAACCCAAATCAACTCTCGGTCCGTTCGGGTTGGGTCATCCGAGCGCTATTCCGGTTGGCTTAACTGATCGCCTAAGGGACGAAGT